>LVTN01000718.1:136718-156044 GCA_001649415.1 Musa itinerans | reverse complement strand
ATATTTGAAATATAAGACTTGAAAATGGATGTCATGGCTTGACATCATTTTCAGAAAGTTACATCATGATAGGAATCATGATGGGAGTATTGATAAGTTTAAATGAACTTAACTTATCAATATGTCTCTTGAATTCAAAGGCTTTGAATTCAAGAATGACTTTTCTCAAGTATGACATATAGATAGGGGGAGTTAAGGTTAACTCTGTCATCAATTGATTGTCATCACCAAAAAGGGGGAGATTGTTGAATCTCGGATTTTGATGATGAAGTCAATTATCATTTGTTGATCTAATCTATATGTTGAGAAAAATATGCAGGATTAACTACGATGGCAGTAAGACATACAGCAGGCGTTGTGCCGGAGTCAAGATCAAGATCACATTGGGAGTACGAGAGTTCGTCAAAAGTCCGGACGTTCGTCGGAAGTTCTGCGGGAACCATCCGAGAAGTCCAAGAGCTTGCCATAGAAGCTCGTCGAAACTCGACAAGAAGATCGTCGCGAAGTCCAGGAGCTTGCCGGGAGTCCGTTGGAGCATCACCGAGAGTTCGTTGGATGTTCGTCGGAAGTTCGCCAGAAGCTCGCCGAAAAAAGCGATTGACGCACCGAAACACGAATTGCAGTAATCATGTCTTAATTATCATAGTTAGAGTGTAGATTAAGTTAGGATTGAGAGGTAATCCCACTAACTTAATTAGGGGCCAACTGGGCCCTTAATAGACCCAAATTGGGCCGAATGGAACAGCCCATTCGGCCCCTGAAATCTTGGCCGACGGTGGCACCGCTTGGGAGACTCGGTCTCCCAAGAATTATGGGCGGTGGCACCGCCTAGGAGACTCGGTCTTTCAGGAATTATGGATGGTGGTACCGCCCTTGTCAGACGGTGGTACCATAGCTCGATCTCCGAGCCCTGTTAAGTGATCGTACCGCTCAGACTGGTCGATGGTACCGTCATAACTTAGCCTCCGAGCTGAGACACAAACGATGGTGGTTCTATTCAATTTCGTAAGTTGTGGTTTATGATTTGTCTTCTTTCGGAAAATTCGTTCTTTGTGAAATGGTAAAGGCAAGACATTGCATGCAATCGATGATGCTGGGATCTATCTCCAGGAACGCCACCTGAAGCAAAAGAACTCGGTGGATATTCTCCAAGTTCGAGGCCTCTGATCTTTTCATTATTGTGAGTTTATAGCTTGACAACTTTTGACTCAATCTGGTTGACACCCTCGCAATTACCATTCATTTAAAGGATTAAGAGATAAAGCAAATGAAGTACCTCATTTCAGCCAAAGCAGTAAGCCTCCAGAAATTGCCTGACACCTTCAGGGTCTGTTGAAAATATAGAGCACCCTAATTAGAATCTGCTTTCAGCAAACATTAACTTCAAACCTGTCATAAAGCAAGTAGCTAGTTGCCTAAAATATACGAGTTTGATGTTCCTACTTCAGGATCACAAATCACTCAACACTGTCATGTATGCTTCCTGGAGTCAACAAGCAAGATGTGATGTTAAATATCAAACCCGTTGATAATAACAAGATGCAACAATGCAGCAGCTCTTTACATTTGGATCCTTCCTGCTAAATAGTACAATGACAATACATGAAGTCAATTTACCATTTATCATATGATTTAAGCATTGTAAAATTAGAGCTGGTCAGATCCCTTAGGAAAACACATCATGTTGAGTCAGTTTCCCACAGAATTACACAAGTTGACAAGCAGGAAATACTAAAACCTAAAACATGGTAACTAGAATTTGTCAAATCTCTTTAGGAGGGATACTTGCAGCTTGTCTTCTTACATACATGATGCAAGTTGTGAGAAAATTTTAATACTAATATTGAATACTTCTGCAATTGGACCTCCACTCCAGGAATGTAACACTTTCCTTAAATCTCCTCCTCATTTTATAGAAATTCACTCCCTTCTGATCTAATTCATGGCAATAAACCATCTTCTCAAGAGACTCCAAATCCAAGTCAATAAAGCAAGCCTGCAGACAACCACAAAATGTTATATTTGACTAAATTATTTGGCAATGTAATTAAAGAAACAATAATAATTTTAATGAGCTAACTTGTTTCCTGCCAAAATGATAAAAAAACATTCAGATTAGCATTGGTTTGAAAATAAAACATTTAAATCAAAAGTATCTATTACATCAGATATGAATTGGCACATGACACAGATATGCCGAATGGAAAAACATTAAACCTGTTCACCAATTACAACATAGGTGTGTTTCCAGTCTCAGGCTATATCACACCACATATAAAACTTCAAAGCAGAGCAACTCATAAAAATTAGTGCAGCATAGAAAATTAGAACTATCTTATCATAAAAAAGACCTGGAATGAATTTATAGCATGAGAGCTGCACATGCTTGTGTGCAAATTTGATGGTGACAACAACAAAAATAAGAGATCTAGTCAAGTAGTTCTGGTGGTCAGAAAATATGACCAGCAGTGGTGGTTGATTCACTTGCTAATCACTCATGTCTCTAGTATCAAAAGAAACAATAAAAGAAATTACAGACATAAATAAATAAGAAACTGTAGATGGTTATATACCTTGTAGTCATATTTTTTAAATAATGATTTGAAAAATACAGAATTATCATATGCAATGTGACCATCTGCTGTGGGTCTAAAGCTGATCATGGGACTACAATTCTATGCAGTAGCAGCCATAAGATATTCCCTAACAGTTTTCATACACTTTTTCAATGGTAGAATGTAAGAAAGAATACGGATGAAAAAGTTTAGTATCGCTTAAATTCGTCCACAAGTGAGATGCATGGAGGTACCAGAGGACTGGCTTTGGCTCAAGAAAAGAAGTCCAGGACAACAGTATCGTGCCTCCATGCGTCTTACATGTGAATGATAAAATCATATCATTGGAAGAAAATGTGTGGTCTCACACCACTAACATATAATGTGGCAAACAAACTTCAGACTATTGATCTATTCTCTAATCTTATTGCAATCTCTTTGCTCCTTATTATAGGTATCAAATACAAGACAAAAAGGAAAATACATTACATGGAATGATTATACTTACATTAAATCAAATAAATCGTATACTCTTTTCTTCTTCAAAGAATATTAATTTCCATAAGCGATTTGGAGAATGATCTTTTGTTTTTATGATGTTATTAACTGATAAATATTAGTAAAGATAAATCTTTCTATAGATAAAATCTTCGATCAAGATTCGCAATCTTCAATTAGAATCAAAATTTAATTTCTTCCCTTTTTTCATACTTATTTCCTTTTTCTTGTCTCTCAAGAATTTATGAAGCTTAACTAGAAATATTGAAGATGTTGTCATGTGACAATTTATGATAATTGTAAGCAAGGATTGAAAGCTTGACCAATTTGACATTCGATCAATGTTAGATTAAAGATGTCTGTTGAACACAAAAGAATATAATTTCTTTCATTCATTAATCTTTTCTGTATACAAAAGAAGACATATATAGGCTAATTACAACCTGTACAACTAAGAAAATTGATTCTATACAATATTTCATTCTAATTCATCTCCTATAATATAGGCTGATTTGATACTGATGAAGTGGCCCAAAATTGGGGATAGATTTCCTTAATTATGGGATTATAAAATCTCTTAATTAAGGGATTCAGAATCCCTTAATCATAGGATTTTCAACACTCCCTCTCAAGTTGACTTGAAGATGTTACTCATTCCCAGCTTGCTAGATAGATCCTCATAAAAAGATCTTTAAAGCCCTTTGGTAAGAATATATGCTAATTGCTTCTCTGTAAGAATATAAGGCATGCAAACAATTCCTTCTCGAATTTTCTTCTTTATGAAATGTCGATCTACTTCAACATGCTCTGTTCTATCATGGTGCACTAGATTATGATCAATGTTGATAGCAATCTTATTGTCACAGTATAATCTCATAGGAGTTTCAGTGGATATTTGTAATTCTTATAGAAGCATTTTTAGCCATAAGAGTTCACAAATACCTTCTACTACTGCTCTAAACTCTACTTCAGCATTGCTTCTAGCAATAACTGCTTGCTTCTTATTCCTCCAAGTCACCAAATTCCCTCTAACAAATGTATAATATAATATCCCAATTAACAAATTCCCTCTAACAAATGTATAATATAATACCCCAATTAGTCCCACATCGGAAGTGGACAAGATTAAAATCGACTTATAAGGGTCTAATGAGTATACTATTATCAACTTTAGCTTAAATATCTTGACCAGTGGTTTGGGTCAAAAAAAGTTGATAGGCTAGTTAACCTATCAAGCCCAGATCGTGACATACAATATCCTGAAGTTGATCTTCTATCACTTACTGATCCTACCCAATCAGCATTGGTGAAGGCCTCAATTCTCATATAATTGTCCTTTTTGAATAATAATCCCTTGCTTGGAGTCCTTTTCAGATATCTAAAGATCCTATATATTGTCTCTAAATAGACTTCATATAGTGAATGCATAAATTGACTCATTACACTCATTGCGAATGCCAAGTCTGGACCAGTATGAGATAAGCAAATCAACTTACCAATCAATCGCTGATATTTGATTGCATCTACTGTGGCACTTTGAGAAGAACATCCCAATTTATGAGTGAAATCTATTGGAGTGTCCACAAGTTTACAATCAAGCATCCTTGTTTCTTTTAGAAAGTCTGAAGTGTATTTCCTTTATGAAACAAAAATCTCATTCTTTAATCTCGTTATTTCCATGCCCAAGAAATATCTTAGTTGGCCAAGATCTTTAATTTCAAACTCTTTAGCTAAGATATGCTTCAATTCTCCAAATCTAAGACATCATTGCCTATTCGGATGATCTCATTCCCATAAACTAAAATAATAGCAATATCTCCCTTATATGAGTGGTTATAAAACATTGGATGGTTGAAGTGACTTTGAGTGTAATGAACTGACTTTATGAACCTCTCAAACCATGCACGTGATGATTGCTTAAGACCATAAAAAGATCTTCTCAGCTTGCACACGTTATTCAAAACATACAAATTCTCCAAGCCAGGTGATAGATCCATGTATACTTCTTCCCCCATTTCTCTATTAAGAAAGATATTTTTCACATTTAATTGATGTAAAGGCCATTCAAAATTAGCTGCAAGAGATAACAATACTTGAATAGTATTTAGTTTTGCAACCGGAGCAAATGTTTCTTGTTAGTCAATATTATATATTTGAGTAAATCCTTTTGCAACCAATCTAGCTTTGTATCTTTCAATAGAACCATCTACCTTATATTTAACAGTAAACACCCATTTGCATCTCACTAGATTCTTCCCCTTTAGCAAATGCACCACACTCCAAGTATCATTCTTGAAGAGCTCTCTCATCTCCTCCATAATTGCATCTCTACATTCTGGAATTAATAAAGCATCATGTATATTTTTTAGAATTTCTAAACTAGACAAGTGAGTTGCAAAAGCTTTAAAGACTAGAGACAATCTATGATAAGACATATTTAAATATAAGATGCATCGTACAAGATCTAATTCCTTTCCTAATGGCAATGGAAACATCAAGATCTGACGAAAGAATAGAGTTACCTGTGTCTACGACTGAATCTGCTATCAATTCATACTCTCGGTAGTACTCAGGAGGGTGAACATCGACCTTTTCTAGATTTCACTATCTTGAATACACACAAAGCTCAAGTGCAATCACAGTGATATCCCTCCCTAAATTAGGTTGTACAATAGCATGTTGTAGCATTGAAGATTGGGGTCGTGGTGTTGGAGATTTGGATTTAGGAGTATCAATAGGACTAGTTAGTTGTTGGCTATGTACGTTTGGTAGAGTAAAAGGAGATGAATCTAACAAGGAAGATGAATTTTAGAAGTATGTTTGGTTTTCAAAGAATGTGACATCCATGGCGACAAATATTTTTTTCGATACAGGATCATAACATTTGTAACCCTTTTAAGTCGAGGAGTAGCCAATGAAAACACTTTAATGCATGAGGTTCAAGTTTACTTTGATCATGGTTATGAATATGGACAAAAACAATGCATCGAAATACCTTTGGTGGAAGAGAGTTAATCAGTTTCACATGTGGATAAATAGAGGATAAATGATCAAGAGGTGTTTAAAAATTAAATATTTTGGTAGGCATTCAATTAATCGAATATGAAGTAGTAAGAATGACATCTCCCCAAAGATATTTAGGAACATAAGTGGTAAATAAACGAGAGCATGCTACTTCGAGTAGGTGTTTATTTTTTCGTTCTGCAATACCATTTTATTGCGGCCATTAACACATGAAGACTGGTGGATTATTCTATGCTTTAACATGTAGGAACCGAGAAAAGTATTCTCTATCATTGTCAGTTCTCAAAACTTAGATTTTTACTTGGAAATAATTTTGGATCATGTTATGAAAGTTCTTGAAAGTTTTTTCAACATCAGATTTTTCTTTTTAGAAGTAAACCCAACATACACTTGTATAGTCATCAATAAATATTATAAACCACTTGATTCCAGACAGATTTGTTACTTTAGAAGGACCCCAAATGTCACTATGTATAAGACTAAATGGTTTGAGTTCTTTGTAAGGCCAAGAAGAAAAAACAGTATGATGATGTTCAGCAAATTGACAAATTTCACATTGAAATAGAGAGCTATCATGGTTCCTAAACAAGGAAGGTAAAAACTTTTGCAAATAAGGAAAGCTTGGGTAGCCTAGTTTATAGTGCCACAATATTATTTCACTACTAGTAGTAGGAGTGTTATTTATTGTCAATTGAACTTGTCCATTTCAAGTAGCATCCTCTTCAAGATAATAAAGTCCTTCGCTCTCTTTAGCAATGCCAATCGTCTTCCCTGAATATAGGTCCTGAAATTCACAGTTCTAAGGAAAGAATTTAGTAACACAATACAAATCCTTTATGAGTTTACTAACAGCCAACAAGTTACAAGATAAGTTGAGAACATGAAGCACAAAATTTAATACAAAAAAATCTGTAATTGCAATTGTCTTTTCTAGCAATAGAAGAAAGTGATCCATCAGCAACTTTTATTTTAGAGTTTCCAGGACAAGGTGTGTAGGAGGAAAACAAGTGTGAAAGGCTACTCAGATGGTCTGTTGCACCTAACTCTATGATCCAGGGAGCCTTAAGACTAAAAGAAGCAAACAAAGCAGTGAAAAAATTCTTTCTAGGCCAATGAGCAAGATGATGAAGGAGAAGGATTGGGATTTTGGGACTAGTTCAGAAATTTAAACAGTTGCTTAATTTGTTCCTTGCTGAACAGAGGCATTTCAGCTCCTTTAGAGGTGGTGGCAGATTGATTGTCTCCTTGAAAACCTTCGCTATTAGCCTTATTTGGAACTCGATTGTTCTTCTAGTTTGTTAGTTTTCAATGTATCTTCCAACAAGTTTCTCTCGTGTCTTGGTTTATTGTAAAAATCATACCATACTTTGCTTTTATCATCCCCCTTCCTTTGATTACATTGCACAGCATTAGCAGAAGAATTAATTTCAATTGTCAAAATAAGTGCAGAATTTTTTGCACCCATAGATGGAGTAGAAGATCTCATGTCTTCTACTTTCCTCCCTCCTAACTTCGGAGAAAATAGATTAGAGAGATGGCAATGGATCCTTTACCAATATCCGTCCACAATCTTCATCTAGTTCTTTATTTAAACCTGCCAAAAATTAAAAGGCTCGATCCCTCTAAAGCATTTTTATGTATCAAGCATTATCAGCAACACATGCCACTCAAAAATCATAAAAAATATCAATCTCTTGCCAAAGGGTCTTTTTAAGGTATTCAAGTATTTTGTAACACTAGTATTATCTTGTTTAAGCTCTTTGATCTTGCTTATAATCTCAAATACTTAGGCTAAATTTCCCATATTTCAATACGTCTCGACCACAACATCCAATAACTCCTTTGTTGTTAGTAAAACCATATATGTTTGGTCAATTTCTAATTCCATAAAGTTTATCAATCATGATATGATTATGGAATTTTTAGAATCCCATACTTCAAACTTGGGATCATCCTCCGCAAGTGTCATTGTTGATTCGGTTAAATAGCCGATCTTTTATCTTCCTCGAATATATAACTTTATGGACTGAGACTAATGAAAAAAGTTCTGTCCGTTGAGTTTATGCATTGTAAAAAGCAAGGATCGATTGTCACCTAAGCTATTTGTTGAAGATGGAAGCATTGGTTTCATCTTCTCTCCTCCAGACATAATAGCATAGGTTCCTCACAAGGAAGAAGAAATAGTTGGAGCTAATCCAAAGAGTGGCAGAATAGAGGAAAAGACTTTCAGCAATTAAGGATGAAAGAAAGAAGAAAAACATTTCCTATAAGAACCAGGCTCTGATCCCATGAACACAAGAAAATATATTTTTTTTCTCATTTATTATTTTTTTTCTATATACAAAGGAAGACATATATAGGTTGATTACAACATGTGCAACTAAGGAAATTGATGCTGTACAATATTTCATTCTAACTCATCTCCTATAATATGAGCTGATTTGATGCTGATTAAGTGGCCCAAAATAGGGGATAGATTCCCTTAATTATAGGACTCAGAATCCCTTAATCATGGGATTTTCTGCATCTATATATATAATATATATTTTCTAAGGTAATGTGACACAACCTTCTCGTGCTCATGATGATTTCACACGACAGTTGCTTGCTGCTTGCTGCTCGCCGTCGTTGCCTCCTTTTCTTCTTCCTTCTTCCTTTTCTACTTTCACCTTTCCTTATTCTCTTCTTTCTTCCTCCCCTCTCCCTTCCTAATGGTTCAGGATACAGTCTAGTGTACCAACACATGGACGGACCAAACCCATACCAATCTGCCATAGACCACTGCTGGTCCAATAAATGAAATTGAGAACCTTGTAAGATATCCCTAAACTAAACAAATTTATTCAAACAAAAATAACTAAAATGGTATGGCACACCATATGTTTTGTTCTAATGTAGGAGATGTGAAGATGAAAGGTTTAGCGGTTATAATTTTTTTATTTTATTTTCCTTTTATTATTATCTTTTTCTTTCTTTCTCTCATTTCATTACTCAATTATCACACAAACAAAAACTTCCTTTATGAATCTTGAAGTCAATTAACCTTTGTTTTCCTAGTGCACAATGTTTTACCTCATTATATTAGGGGTATTATATGCTTCAATGTAAGCAAATGTTTCTCAAGTTGTTATTGTTGTACAATCCTTAAATTCATTCTTATTATTTTTCCTACGTGACCCATGGTGCTAAATTAACTATGGTCCTATTTCATAACATCAGCATTAGAGATGATAGAGAACCTCTTCACTCTCCATTCTTCCCATTAAATTTGTTTATCAACTTCTATAACTAAGGAGAAAAGCGATAGGGAGACCACTGCAGCTACTGGCCCCTTAGTCTGTTAGCATTTGTAGCTTACAGGCCGAAGAGCTTGCTTGTTAGTGGGCCTGTGCATGCTAGGTGGACTCACTCTGTGACCACCGGGCTTTGTAGCCTGCAACCTTCGGATGGGTGATATACTTTGAGGTGGATTGATCTAATCCATGTTCTGGTGGATTGACCTCGTTTCAAGTAACAATTTGATGTGGTCATAAACTTAGTCCAAGGAGGCCAGTTGGTTAGCTGCAAGCAGTTGTCATTGAGCCCTTCATAGGTCAGCCTGCAGGGCTGAAAACCCGGTTGGCTCACTCAATGATTAGTTGCAACAGCACTGCTCCTCTTGTTTTCTTTTTCTTTTAATCTAACCTTTCCTTTCCATTGTTTGCAATATACCATCGAAGGGTTGGCAACCAATCTTTCTTATGCACAATCAATTTGCTAGCACCTATAGTCTTCTTATTTCCTACCTTTAGTTGATCTTTTTCCCAAATGATAATTACCATAGCATATGTTAGAGATCATACTCTCAAGTAGGAACATAGGAGGAAATAAAATTGGATCTTAAAGAAAGATATGCCTCGCAGTCAAACAATACCTACGTCGTAAATCACTGAGATCCAAAGAAAAAGAAAAGTTTCCTTCCAGAAAACATATTTTTATAAATAATTACATCATATTATTTAATCAAAACCCATGATAGAACAAAATAGATTTCATACAGATCTAAGATTGTGTTGAGAAAGCATGAATAATTCCAAGATTTAAAGAGTGATGAGTAATGGTTCTCTGCTTAAATTAAACATATGACAAACAAAAGTTAACAGAAGAGAAAATCAACAGAAGAAAAGATCCTACCTTCTCCCTAATGAAGATGCTACACCATCCTCTCCTTGCTGTTGCTGACAACTCCCTCTTCCCTGTTGTCGGTCTCGCTCCCTGGTGACTTGAGAGGAGATTCAAGAGCGATTTTATAAGTTAGATAACCCTACCTGTCCAAAAATGTAAAAATTCCAAACTCCTCCAAGTCAAATTAATTAGGAATCACATTCCATTTTTAACCTGGATTCTTACTTTATTTACAGTAAACCAATTTGGAAACCAAGTACAAATCATGATCATTAATTATAAACAAATCAATTTTAATCTCTTGTTGCAACCTCACAAAGTATTCAGGTCTAACACAAATAGTTCTCCCTGCTAAATCATCAAAGGCAAATTGATCAAGTTAGTGTATATGTAGTTTTCCTAATATAATTTTGCAACTTCAAAATACTTTTGTGCTCTAGATAGGCACATTCAGGGTTGATGTTATGATGTAAATTCTGCTACAAAGAAAACATCGAGCACAAAAACTCTGATGATGTACTCAACTGAATGTAGGTGTTCCCTATGGGTTCAAAATGTTTAAAGAGAAAGGACAGACCATTTGTGAACAACATGTAAGTAGCTTAATGCATTAGAAAATAATCACTACCAAGTAAATTAAATCTAAGGAGAAATTATTACAAAAACATGGCATACGACTAGAACCAAATGAGAATGTTTATAATTTCCTCGGTTTTACAATTCTCAGTAACGACCCTTTAGCTTTTGAACAATCAAGTACAATTTATTTACTATAAAAAAAATTCTTCAGACAGTACATACATTCAGACAGAATTTACATCACTCTTAAATTATCCCCACCCAAGATGAAGGTTGTGGAAGAATACTCAGATTAGTTACAATACTTGAATAGAAGAAAATCATGTTTATCAACACAATTTGATCACAGCACATTGAATGAGATGATGTATACACAAATGCAAAGTAATTTCATTTAGAAAAGAAGATAAGAAGGTGAGTTCAGCCAACCGGCCTCAAGGTAGAGAAGTAGACAACTCCAATAAAAATAACAGACACATGCATCACATACGCTAATCTAAACATTAGGTTCTAAAGCTACATCTCCTCAAACATACATCAGAATCAGCAGGAGAAAGTTGTTTCGCGGTTCAACCAATAAACAAGGGTTACTTGGCAACAAATCTCATGCATCAAGGAGTCCACAAGAAACAGAATAACAGAAATGACAATAGAAGGATTCACTGAATAATGTTGTTTGTTGACAAAAGAATGTTGCTTGACAAGGAATCCTTATACTGATATTGTAGTATAATGAGAAAATAGACAAAATAATGTTATGATCACACCCAAAATGACAATAGAAGGTCTCAGGATTATAACAGGAGGACAGTATCAGGTTTTTAACAGTGTTTTGGCTGAAAAGCATGATTTCAGGCAGAAAGAATGGAAATAAAAGTAGGGATTTTACATTTAATAAAAAACACTCCTCTGTATTAAAAAAACACACATTTCTTTAGAAAAAGGTGTAGGTGTATAAATTTCATATTTGCTTAATTGATTCCTTAGTCATTTCTTTCTTCATCTTCTTCCCTCTCAATCTTTTTTGCTGTCGATAAGGAGCTGTAGTAATGAATCCTATGTAATTGAATGATCACTAAGGAATAAATTCCATCAAGAACCTTGTCATCCATCCAAAACTTGGAGACAATTTTTTTTCTGATTTTAAATCATCTTATGTTTTTATATTGAGAAAATCAGCTTTTTTTCTCTTTTTGGTTTCTTTAAATTTTTTTCTTTGATGTTTTTTTGGTCCCTACACTTTCTTTTTATTTTCTTTTAATATTTATGTCAACACACAGCCATTCACCATGTTTTGCATGTGGCATGTACCATGCAAGCCATCAGATAACACAAAGTCATGCATGAAAATTCAACCCATGGCTATGTTAATGCTACAAATTCTCTTGGTGTCATGTCTTGTATTATGAGTAATACTTTTCACATTCCGCCCTGGATAATGTACAGTGTTTTGCATGAATCATGTCCTAGGTAATGACAAGTCAGTTGAAGCCAAAATGTCTATGAGACTTGACCAACAGTCAAAATACTCAAAAGTAGTGCTGCACTAAAAAAACTAATTAATCACATCCTGAATATTGAGTAGATTTTTCACATATCATGCTGGTGTTTAGCATTTATTATCATGGAAAAATGAATTAATCTACCTCTTCATTTGAAACTAACCACTAAGATACAGTACACCTATTCATTTCATCCCCATTCCCTGTTAAATATATCTTCAGCTACTTCATGACAGTGATCACAAATTCTGAACTTCCAAGTCTAATGTTTGGGTATAAAATACCCATCATAATAGAAGCCTTATACAGAATAAAATATATAAACTATCACACAGTGTCAAACCATTTTTTATATACTAGAACAATTACATATTGGAGAGAAAATACAAGGAAGCTAAAAGTGCTTCATCTAAATTGTAGTGGACATGCAACTATTTCCACAACAAACAAATACTGCAGGTATTATGTTATATTCAACTAAAGCTAGGTATATTGAATAGACAGTAATACTGGAAACTTACCCGGTATGAGTTTCTTCTTTTTTAATGCTATATAAGTATAAAATACTATGCCTTTCAATGCTATATAAGTACAAACAATTGAAGGAAAAAAAGCTGATAGAATAGTTTTTTGTTCCCTATTGAGAGGTTTTATGTCGATGCTGGTTTCATAACCTATTGGACCAGTGTACCAATATACCAACTCATATTGCCTAATATTATTGAATAAAAGAAACAGAGAATAAATTGTATGTATACATCTATTATGATATATGTTTCAATGCTCATACGTATTAATCTGAATTGGCACTTAAAACCTTTATGAAAATAAATAACTTTTGGCTATAGTTTCGGAACCAAAGAATAAAATGCAATGTGGTGTCTCCATTATGACTATATATTCATGAGAATTTGGTACCTGATACAGAACATTAGTTATGGCGGAGAGATAAGCATCCTTGTCCCATTAATACAAATTATTCAGTCAGCACAGTTAGCATAGACATGTTATGCAACAAGTTTAATGTCTCATTGCTGTATCAAGGAGCATCAATCAAAACATTCAGGATATTCTTCAGAAAGATTACAGGTGGCAAGCAGTAGAGAAACACTTAGACTATTAAACCTTATGTTATGAACTAGCCAAGGAGAATTTATAGAAGAAAGGAAAAAAGTGTGAACTTCAAAATGGTACCAACCAAGGATTGAAATTTTGTGTCGTACCAGAGTTTTGAACTTTGTTCGGTACGGTACGGTTACGATATGATGTACCGAGTGGTATATCTAATTTAGGCGTAAAATCCTCCGAAAATACCTGAAAAATTAAGAAAAAAATCGAATAGGATTTTTAAGTTAGAAATAAATATAGTAATAGTATAAGTTTAACAAAATCAATGTAAATTAGGTAAGAATAGTGTCACATATCTTTTTCGGGCTTTGAGGAATAACCTTGTACAAGGTTCGTATTTCAGTCCATTACGGATTGTCCTTCTGTAAATATTAAAATATCTACAAAAAAATCATTTGAATTGTTAGATTATTTTGTTACAATATAAACTTTAAAATTCAAATGAATTAAATAATCACATATATAGATATACCTGATTGTTGATTCTACCACCAAAACGAACGACGGGCCTCCACGGGTAGTGGATCAAGGTCCTCGATCCTATGCATCTGCATATTAATATGATATGTTTGTTAAACCCAATCCTAAAATTGATCCCACGACATAGTGTATTGATACACCGTATCTCATTGGTGCATCAATGTAGCGATGATCGTAGGTTGATCATTATGAATCACATTTGTCCGAGACAGTTCCTGAGGCATGTATTAGTGAATGTCAAAGCTTCTACTTT
Source organism: Musa itinerans (assembly GCA_001649415.1). Taxonomy (NCBI): domain Eukaryota; kingdom Viridiplantae; phylum Streptophyta; class Magnoliopsida; order Zingiberales; family Musaceae; genus Musa; species Musa itinerans. The sequence goes on along the minus strand of LVTN01000718.1, from coordinate 141,861 downwards.
CACTACTGATCTGTTGCTCCATATTATACTGTTGCTCGGAGAAGTATGACCAACTATCACCATACTGTTGTTGGTCGTATGATTCTCCATAATACGATGATTGTGAATACGATGAGCTTCGTTCTATGTCTACATCATGTAGGCTCTATTGCATCTGCTCAAATTCATCCACTGTCTTCCCCTTCCGCGCATAAACTTAACCAATACCTTGTCAATTTGACTGTTGGAACATTGTAACAGGTCGGTAACGGTTGATTTCGACCGTTACCGACTTATGTCGGGCGATAACGGTCGAAATCAACCATTACCAATCTGTGCCAAGCAGTAACGATCAGCAACAAGTTTAATGTCTCATTGCTGTATCAAGGAGCATCAATCAAAACATTCAGGATATTCTTCAGAAAGATTACAGGTGGCAAGCAGTAGAGAAACACTTAGACTATTAAACCTTATGTTATGAACTAGCCAAGGAGAATTTATAGAAGAAAGGAAAAAAGTGTGAACTTCAAAATGGTACCAACCAAGGATTGAAATTTTGTGTCGTACCAGAGTTTTGAACTTTGTTCGGTACGGTACGGTTACGATATGATGTACCGAGTGGTATATCTAATTTAGGCGTAAAATCCTCCGAAAATACCTGAAAAATTAAGAAAAAAATCGAATAGGATTTTTAAGTTAGAAATAAATATAGTAATAGTATAAGTTTAACAAAATCAATGTAAATTAGGTAAGAATAGTGTCACATATCTTTTTCGGGCTTTGAGGAATAACCTTGTACAAGGTTCGTATTTCAGTCCATTACGGATTGTCCTTCTGTAAATATTAAAATATCTACAAAAAAATCATTTGAATTGTTAGATTATTTTGTTACAATATAAACTTTAAAATTCAAATGAATTAAATAATCACATATATAGATATACCTGATTGTTGATTCTACCACCAAAACGAACGACGGGCCTCCACGGGTAGTGGATCAAGGTCCTCGATCCTATGCATCTGCATATTAATATGATATGTTTGTTAAACCCAATCCTAAAATTGATCCCACGACATAGTGTATTGATACACCGTATCTCATTGGTGCATCAATGTAGCGATGATCATAGGTTGATCATTATGAATCACATTTGTCCGAGACAGTTCCTGAGGCATGTATTAGTGAATGTCAAAGCTTCTACTTTCACTACTGATCTGTTGCTCCATATTATACTGTTGCTCGGAGAAGTATGACCAACTATCACCATACTGTTGTTGGTCGTATGATTCTCCATAATACGATGATTGTGAATACGATGAGCTTCGTTCTATGTCTACATCATGTAGGCTCTATTGCATCTGCTCAAATTCATCCACTGTCTTCCCCTTCCGCGCATAAACTTGACCAATACCTTGTCAATTTGACTGTTGGAACATTGTAACAGGTCGGTAACGATTGATTTCGACCGTTACCGACTTATGTCGGGCGATAACGGTCGAAATCAACCATTACCAATCTGTGCCAAGCAGTAACGATCAAAATTTTGACCGTTACCGCCTGATATAGCCCCGCATCGTCCAATACGGGACGATATCCAGTGTTCCGCCCAGTAGCGGGCAGTCGGCGTACCGGTTTGCTGGCGGACCAGTACATACCACCCAGTACATTCGAAATTAAAAACCTTGGTACCAACTGAACAACATAATAAGTGGTCCATATGTTAGCCTGTTGTTTATACATAACATTTGCATCATGTGCATATTTATCACTGGAGAGCACATTGTTTGTCTAAATACTACAGTAATTGTTACACAACCAAACCAGGTTAGGATGCATCAGAAGTGCAGTAACAAAAACAAAGCATACAATGGAGGAAAGGAAGAGTGACCTAGTAAGCAAACGAAGCAACTTTGAGCTAATAAACAGAATTTGATCTTGAAGAGGATGATAAATATGGTATAACTAATGGATCACCAATAAAAGCTCATGACTGCATAAAGCTACCTAATACTGTCTTCGGTCTCTAAGGAGACATTCCAGTGGTCAAGTCATCATGAAGTGAATAGTCTAAGTCTACCATAAGCATTTAATATGCATGTTTTGTAATACTTGAACGGAAGGAGGTAAATTTTTAAAAAATCCAGGATTTTATTATCAATATACATGCATTTCACTATTATGAGATCACATGACATTAATATTCTATATGTGACAGATGTAAAATTTTAACCAATTCTAGTAAATCTCTCCAACTACTTGGTTAAACACAACAGAGTCCTATGATAGGCGTTTACTTGAAATGACCATCTATCAGTCAGGAAGTTAATAAACCCAAGAACCATAAAGATGGACAAAGAGAATGTCTAGATCTGCAGATAAGAATGATCAATATAGCAGATAGCATGTGTTTTCATTCAAACGAAGAAGATCTTATGGTGTTTCCTAAATTGCTAACCAGATCTGACTGCTCTGCCAATTCAACTTCAACAACCTTACAAGAAATTAAACATGTAAAGGCAGATAATTGCATGTTATAATTTAAACAAAGCTGGAGAACCTGACATGTTCCCTAGAAAAGGAAGACTATTTAGGTTAAAAATATGACTTATACTATGGCTTGGTAAGTTAAAGAATGCAAATGCACCTAATAATTATGCAAAAAGCTGTAACACTTTCACTAATGTTTGTGGGTGAAAATCAAATCTAAGATCATAAACCATTTTAAGTAGCAAACATATGCTTCATTAAGGGACAAGGCTGATATTGAAATGGCTCCCTCATCTCAATGGATCATTGGATGACCTAAAGAAAAAGGATTTTGGTAGCATTAGGAAGTCCAAAAGCACAAGTGTCCAACATGTACAATTGTCTTAAACTTTGGTTTCAAGTGGGTCTATGTTAGATAGAGTTTGATCATGTCATACAACTTTAAAATCCAGATTTCATGAAATATCAAGTTTGATTTATTTGATTTTGGTGTCTTTCAAGCACAATATCAATTATTGGAGTATTTGAGTCATCCTGTGTAGATTAGAGCAGTCATTACACAAAATATCAAGTGCAACCATTCATCAAGATGGAAAAGAGAATTCTTATTGGTTTTCAATGGCAAGACATAACTGCAACAGTCCCCAAAAAAGTTTCATTCCAATTTATATATAAACATGAACTAACTTCCAGGATTCAAAAATAACTAACACATCAAACATAACTAACACAGAGACAAGAGTAGTTAGGCACAATGACTAGCCAAACCAGAATTCAATTGGAAAACAACAAGATTCAACACCCAGCAGATAAGTTAACTATCACTACAACAAGGTCACCCGAAACATCATATGATGATAAGACAAACAGTATTTGCCAATCCAAACAGGAATCATTGTGGAACCGATCACATCCCCCGGACAAGGCCACCAATTAATTACTCGGAAGGGAGGAGAAAGAGGAATAATTACTGTACAGAGGGAGGAGATCCACCGGAATCGATTGATCAATCAGAATGCGAGTCGTAGCCACCACCAGCGGAATCGTATTCGTCCGAGGAGGAGGAAGAAGCGGAGGACGAGGAGAGGGAATAGCGGTAGGCGTAGCGGCGGCCGCGGTTGCGGGGTTCGTCGGGCAGGGAAGGGGGGATGCAGAAGAAGGAGAAGACGCAGATGGCGAGGCGGCGGAGGTGGCGGAGGGGGAGGCAGCAGAGGAGGTCGAGCACCTCCTCGCTGCTCAGCCGCTCCGGGTTGCAGGCCACATATTGGCAGGCCTCCGCTGAGGCCCTCGCTACCGCCGTCACCCACCCCGCGTTGAACACCATCCCCTCTTCCCTCCTGTCTCCTCTTCTCCCTCTTTCCTCCTTCCCTCTTCTATATACCCCTTCTCTTCAATCCCTTCGTCTTCTTCTTCCTCCTCTAATTGGGCATCGTCTCCTCTGGTCCGCGGGAGATGCAGAGAAAAGACCGTGGGAGAGACCGAGTCATTTTTAAACCGACGACGGGAGAGGAGTAGGGTTCCACTGACGTGTTTTAGATTGACCTGAATTGGACTTTATGGCGTAGCATCAGGTGGAGCCCACGATGTGGGTAAATGTGGGTGATCGAGACTAGCGTGTCTTTGGGGACTTTGAGAAATAGGGAGGATGATTCGTCCTAATTGCGAACTATACGTTTCGTCCTCTGATAATGATTGGAGGCGCTAGCGTCGATGGTCACCGTTGGATTCTGGGCAGCACGAATCTCGACGTGAGTGGTGATTATGCTTTGTGATTGGTGTTTTCTGGCGATTGCTGCTTGTCCAAATCTTGATGCATTTTATGATTGTAAATTCTACTTTATACCACGTCCTCCACAAGCGATTATAGGCGCGAAAGATCAGCGAGAAACGCATCCTACCGTTAGATCCGAAATAGCACGAATCAAGATGTGCACGGTAATTTTGCTTTGTGATTGGTGTTTTCTGGCAGTAGCTGCTTGTGTATGAAGTATGTTGACTTCTTGAGAAATAATTAACTGATTAAATCTGTCAAGGAGGAGTGCATTCATGTGCAACTTTAAACAATTGCAAATAAATTATATGAATAAGGAGTGGAAGAATTCAACCCTATACCAATTGGAAAGATTCATATATTCATATATATATATATATATATATACACAAACATAAATTAGATTTTTTTTGAAATGATAAGTCATGAAGACATGTTTTGATGCCAAAACCATAAAGATCTTTATCAAGCCAGTTAGTACTTTTATAAATACTTCCGAAATTTCAAATCCTCAAATTTTAATAAGTTGATCTTTAAATGAGTATCTAAATGATGTATATAATATCTTCCAACTTATTCAAAGGGAAGGTTTACAGGTGCATGATTTTTGAATCATCACGTGAGGCATTCGAGTGGAATGAGTTCAGTAGGGCGATTGCTCTTTTATTTTTTTCGTTCTTTATTCTCGTTCATCAATTTTTTTTTTCATTTTCTAATTTTATGTCCTCCATTACATGTTATAAAAAGTCTACATTTATTTTACGCATAATTACATTCTGAACAAGGTAATACCACAACAAAATGAATCAATCATTGACCTTATTGCAATTCTTTCCAACCGTAAATAATTATATCACAAGTTAAGAAGCTCAAATTATATATATATATATATATATATATATATA
>LVTN01000718.1:105226-127521 GCA_001649415.1 Musa itinerans | reverse complement strand
TCAAGTTATCACAATATATGCTCTTGTCAAATTCTGTACAAGAACGACCCTCAAAAGTGATTCTTGAGCCATTTCATCACCACATGGTTTTAAAGTATTAGTTCTTTGAATAGGAATTTTACTCCAATAATATGTTTTAATAACCCTAACCAAAAGTAGGCAGTCACGAGAATGTCTTAATGTTGGAAGTTCGCTCCAAGAACATGTTTTAACAATTCTAATCACTAGTGGACAGCCATAAAAGCGACGGATTCTTTCTCCTATTTGATCATCAAGCAGTAAGCTAAAGGATATTATCCAGCTGCATCAGAAATGGGTGTCCAGGACAACCATTTTCGTTTTATAAATGAACGAGAGAATATAATTAATGATTAAGAATGATGAGAAGGAAAAATAAGAATCAAGACATTTCCACGAGTCCTTTCAAGGGGAATCGATCGATGAGAAGAAATCGTGGACCTTTCTGGCGAGGAGACGGTAGGCCCGCTTAATATCGGCGGTGGAGGCGCTCCGAGGGAGGCCAAGGACGGCATAGTGATCCTGTTCACTGCCGTTTCCCGCTCCCGGAGCGGCTGCCGCGGCCGCCACATGTCCGGTCCGTTCGGCCAGCCTCCGGCCGTGGTCGGAGGCCCATGCCCAAAGGCCCACGAACGCGATCGGGCTTCGGGGAGCGAGGAAGACCCGCCCGCTGCCGCTTGCGCCAGCGGCTGAGGAGGAGGTGGCGGTGGTGCTCGGGCCCAGCGGCAGGTATGAGGGCATGGTCGCAGCCTCAGCAACCCACCCCGGCCTCCTCCGCCACTAGTACTCTTATAGATAGTTGCGCATTATTTGAGGTATCGATCGTTAACTGGCCAACCATCTAATTAGGTTATGTCAGGTTTGACCGGATTGAATCGGATGAATCGAGTCAAAACATGATTGAGTCAATAAATTGCACACATAACCAATATGTGGGTGAAGGTCTGGCTGGGATTAAACAAGTCAAAATACAACAGAATAACAACTATATGTATATATGTATATATATACATGTATATATACATGTATATACATGTATATATACATATATATATATACATATATACATATAGTTGTTATTCTGTTGTATTTTGACTTGTTTAATCCCAGCCAGACCTTCACCCACATATTGGTTATGTGTGCAATTTATTGACTCAATCATGTTTTGACTCGATTCATCCGATTCAAAGTTGTTATTCTGTTGTATTTTGACTTGTTTAATCCCAGCCAGACCTTCACCCACATATTGGTTATGTGTGCAATTTATTGACTCAATCATGTTTTGACTCGATTCATCCGATTCAATCGGGTCAAACCTGACATAACCTAATTAGATGGTTGGCCAGTTAACGATCGATACCTCAAATAATGCGCAACTATCTATAAGAGTACTAGTGGCGGAGGAGGCCGGGGTGGGTTGCTGAGGCTGCGACCATGCCCTCATACCTGCCGCTGGGCCCGAGCACCACCGCCACCTCCTCCTCAGCCGCTGGCGCAAGCGGCAGCGGGCGGGTCTTCCTCGCTCCCCGAAGCCCGATCGCGTTCGTGGGCCTTTGGGCATGGGCCTCCGACCACGGCCGGAGGCTGGCCGAACGGACCGGACATGTGGCGGCCGCGGCAGCCGCTCCGGGAGCGGGAAACGGCAGTGAACAGGATCACTATGCCGTCCTTGGCCTCCCTCGGAGCGCCTCCACCGCCGATATTAAGCGGGCCTACCGTCTCCTCGCCAGAAAGGTCCACGATTTCTTCTCATCGATCGATTCCCCTTGAAAGGACTCGTGGAAATGTCTTGATTCTTATTTTTCCTTCTCATCATTCTTAATCATTAATTATATTCTCTCGTTCATTTATAAAACGAAAATGGTTGTCCTGGACACCCATTTCTGATGCAGCTGGATAATATCCTTTAGCTTACTGCTTGATGATCAAATAGGAGAAAGAATCCGTCGCTTTTATGGCTGTCCACTAGTGATTAGAATTGTTAAAACATGTTCTTGGAGCCAACTTCCAACATTAAGACATTCTCGTGACTGCCTACTTTTGGTTAGGGTTATTAAAACATATTATTGGAGTAAAATTCCTATTCAAAGAACTAATACTTTAAAACCATGTGGTGATGAAATGGCTCAAGAATCACTTTTGAGGGTCGTTCTTGTACAGAATTTGACAAGAGCATATATTGTGATAACTTGAGGCAAATAATCATGAACATGATATAAGTTATTTGAAAAGCATTGTATCGTATTGTTGTTGTTATTGTTTACATAATATTTCTTTATTTAACATTATTACTACTTGTTAGGGAAAAATATCGTTGATGTCTATGTCAGCACGACGTGGCCCTGATCTGTATGCGAGCAACCGTCTAGGATAGAGCAGGGTTTCTCCAACCTCATTCCTACACAGACTGAGATCGGGAGGGGTTTCCCATGCTGGTTCTTCCAACGCTTAAGTTTGTACTTAGTTGCACCTTCTCTCATATTTTTTTCTCTTCCCTAATCTGGAGCTAAGGGCGTATTTTTATACTAACCTCAAGGGGGGAGAATATCTTGTGAAGATCTTGTGAAGAAGGCAATTCGTAACCGTCTCGAACTGTCTTTTGATCTTCCTGAAATATTCCTGTGAATATTCCATAGGAGTGTCAGTTTGTAACCGACCCGAACTACCTTATGGTCTTTTGAAAATATTCCTGCTAATATTCCGTAGGGGAGTCGGTTCGTAACCGACCCGAACTGCCTGATATGACAGTGACGTGACGAATGGTGGCTAGCTGATTTTATATTCTTATCATTTGTCCCCTCGAAGGCATGCTTCAAAGTTTCTAGGGTTCAGAGCACGTCTTCTTGGTCTTTATGTGCTTTGAGCGTTTTTCTCCTAGTACCTCTGTAGCAGATTTTATCGGGCGTGGGTCGAGTTTTCATACCTTGTGTATCATAGGTACTTTTCTTGGTTCGATTTTCTGTTGTAGCAGATTTTTTTCTTACGTGGGTCGGGTTTGCCCTACTCACATGTCTTGGGCACCTTCCTATTTCGATGTTTTACCATAGCAGATTTTTTCTTACGCGGGTTGGGTGTGCTCGACTTACGCGCTTTGGGCGCCTTCCTAGCTCATCTTTTCGTTATAGCGGATTTCTTCTTACATGGGTCGGGTGTGCCCAACTCACGTCTTGGGCACCTTCCTGGCTCGTTTTTTTGCCATAACAGATTCCTTCTTACGCGGGTCGAATTTGCCTGACTCATGCGGTTTGGGCGCCTTCTTGTCTTGCTTTTCCGTCATAGCAGGTTTCTTCTTACGCGGGTCTGATTTGCCCGACTCACGTGCCTTAAACGTTGATAGGGAATATTTTGACAACAAGACTAGCCCGCTAGCTGGCCGCCACCAAGGCGCCGACGTGGAGGATGAGGGCCAAATCACTCCCCCACTTGGCAGCGACGTAGGGGCAATAATGACCTGTTGGCCCTCGTGGACAACAGTCCTCGTGAGGCCGTTCAGGCCGATCCTGTTGGCCTCCGTGGATAGTGGTCCCCGAATGGCCACTGAGGCTTGTTCCCCCTCAGTCGGCCTCCGTGGACAACAGCCCGCAGGAGACTGTTTGGGCCTGTCGCCCTCATGGATAAAATGCCAAAGGGAGGGCGTTACGATGGTTACAGATGGTTCCATCGATCGTCCAAGTATAAAAGCCGACCCCCAATGCCTACCCAGGGGTCAGACCTCTCTCCAAAACCCTTCACATTCTACACAACCCCAAAAGAGCTAACTTGAGCGTCGAAGGGTTGGGTCAGGAAACTCCCCCCAACGTTGACCTCTGTGCAGGAACCCGTCGAGGAGATCGAAATCCACCTCGGCCCAACCTCGAGACCACCATGGACTCTCGGAAGCCACCTCAGAACCTCGAAAACCACCTCGAAGTCCACCTTAGTGCCACCTCAAACACCTCGGTGTTGCATCAACCAACCCTTGGGGTTGCCACGAGGGTTCCTTGGGTGATCGCGCACCTTTGGGATAAGACCAAGTCGTGCCGACTCATGGTCGACGGTACTTGGGTAACAACAAGCGCCTTTTTGGTCCGTTTATTCGCTGTAGCATATTTCTTCTTACGCGAGTCGGGTTTGCCCGACTCACGCGCCTTGGGCGGCTTCTTGGCTTATTTTTTTGTCGTAGCGGATTTCTTATGTGGGTCGGGTTTGCTCGACTCACGCGCCTTAGGTGCCTTCTTGGCATATTTTTCTACCGTAGTGAATTTCTTCTTTCGCGGGTTGGGTTTGCCCGACTCATGCGCCTTGTTGAAATGATCCCAAGGAGATGCTCTATCTTGGTCGTGGAAGGTGACTTCGTGGGGGCGTGGAAGGTCAACTTGCCTTAATTGGGGCCACGTAGTCGTGGGCTAGATTCCATAGATGGCGCTAGGAGTATCTTTTCATATCCTCCTCGATTGGTGTTTTACAAAATGATAAGGGAAAAGAGAGGGAGAGAGAGAGGGCGTGCGTCTCGAGGGAGACTCCTCGATGACCCTTTCAATGTTGGAGGAGAGAGGGGGATTCCACCATATCCTCCTTGGTTAGTGCCCCGACGGCAAGGGGGGATTTTCCCATATTCTCCCACATCCCAATAGTCGATAGGACAATTTTTTTCCTATTTCGACATCTCACCAATAGAGCAATGTCTCTTCGATGTGATCCCAAAGGGACATTTGTATGAATCATGGGAGGAGAGGGGTCATCCTCCATTTATAAACCTCGTTTGGTTAGTTTGGTGGGGCTCATTCCATGGTTCGAGCCCTAACCTCGGGAGCCTTCTTTTTGGCTTTGGTTCCAAAAGAAGCGAGCCCATCCTTAGGTTATCCAACGCCCGGTCCCACAACTCATGTTGGAATGTCTCTACCTTCTCGTACGAGTTCCTCCCAATCTACTGACCGTCAGTCGATTGAAGTCCATACATTGTCTTCCGATAGTTTGAGGATGGAAGGGGTCCCGACCTCTTCCTCCACAGGGTGGGTGACTCTCGTAGAGTCGGATCCTCAAGGAGTTAGTCGGTCGAGTGGGTCTCAGACTCAAGCGGAGCGGAGCGGTGGCGAGGTAGCCTATCGAATTCTATGGTTAGAGAGCAGGGAGCTCTCTCAGCTGGTGGTTCGATAGGTCATGGATACTCGAGAGGGGCTGCTGGGTGAAATTCAAGAATGCCTCGATAGGAAAAGGAGATGGTCAGTCGGGACTCGTGGAGATGAAGGTCTAGGGTCGTTAAGCGAACACCAGTACTGTAGTGGTACTTGCGGCGAGGTGGATGTATCTATGTGGGGGAAGGGTGGTTGTTGTCCTATCTGAGTGAAAGTATCCTAGGTTAGAGGCAATGCCTCACCCAGATGTTCACGGACAGGGTCGGCCCGTGAACGCCCCTGCGACATCGGGCCCTCCCTCTAGCACGAAAATGTTAGGGAAAAATGTTGCTGATGTCTGTGTCAGCAAGACATGGCCCTAATTCGTATGCAAGGAGCCATTCTGGGTAGAGGGAGGTTTCTCCAGCCTCGTTCCTATACGAAGATCAAGGTCGGGAGGGGTTTCCTGAGCCGGTCCCTCCGATGCTTAAGTTAGTACTTAGTTTCACATTCTCTCCTTTTTTTTACCCCTCCCTAATCCGGAGCTAAGGGCATATTTTTACACTAACCTTAAGGGGGGAGAATATCTTGTGAAGATCCTATAGAGAAGGTAGTTCATAACTGTCCCGAACTACCTTTTGATCTTCTTGGAATATTCCTATGAATATTCCGCAGGGGAGTCGGTTTGTAACCGACCCGAACTACCTTATGGTCTTCTAGGAATATTCCTACGAATATTCCACAAGAGAGCCGGTTCGTAATCGTCCCGAACTGCTTTCTAGTCTTCTAGGAATATTTCTATGAGTATTCCGTAGGAGAGTCGGTTCATAACCGACCTGAACTGCCTTCTGGTCTTCTGTGAATATTCTATGAATATTCCACCGAGAAGGTAGCTCGGCAACTTGGTAACTGACCCGAGCTGCCTTTTGGGCTTCGATCTTTGTGGACAAGAGGGTGTTGGCCTGATATGGCATTGACGTGACGAATGGAGGCCAACTGATTTTATATTCCCTATCACTACTATTGTTGTTATGTTAGAGAGTGTACACTAGATCAATAAGTTAAGAAATGTATTTTAGATGTAGCATACATGGTAACGTATTCACACAGTTCGTCTAGTAGTCAGTATGCAAGGATTTAAACAAATATGTCATGTAGATGTAGAAAATTAAACATGGATCTAAGCATGAGATCATGAGCAAAATCATGGAAAAGCACAAAACAAAGCATCAGCCAGGGCTTCCAAAAGTAAAACTAAGCAAAAAAGAAAAGGGGGGGATTTACCTTTGGAGAAAACATCTTATATATCTTGAGATTGAAGCTTGATTTTGTTAAATATGAGAAAGAAGAAGATTTGAGAGCGAGAACAAGGGTTTAAAATAAAGAAAAGGGGGAAGAGTCTTCTATTGGGGGGAAGTGAGTGGGAGGGGCAGGTTGGATCTAGTCAAGAGGCTAACCACCTGATAAGCCTAGACATACAGGTCAAAATTGGGCAGTACTCTTGTTTGTAATCATATTGTGCAAAACGCCTTATATGGACTGGTATTTCTGGCTGTGCTTGGTCCCAATACTGATTCCTCCTCAGACTGATAAAATACAAAGTCAGACCTATTTGAGCAAAATTTTGGTCCATCATTCTGAATGTGTACAGGTTGGTGCCTCTCAAGCCGTCTCATGGGACCTGTATGTTTCTGTACTTAGCAGCTTGGTTCTATACAGGGTGGTATACAGTTATGCAGAACAACCACTACAGCACCTAACAGTAGACATTGTATAAAGTAAAACTAGCACATAACAGCACCTTACTGACTGCTTGACCTAGAAATATTGTAACCCTCTTAAAAGTCCCCTTAAAGTATGATATTTTACAAACCAGTTTTAACAGCTAAGAGAGAATTTCCAACATAAATACCATTAACATGATATTAAACCAAATGAGCATGGGAAGCAGAAATTGCTAGCAACAACTGAGGAAAAGGTTAAACCCATATCCTCATGCTAACATATCTGATGTAGAACAGAGTAGGGAAGTAGAGAGAAAGAGAAGGGAAGAGAAAGAAAGAGAAAAGTGAGATAAGAGAGGAGAGTAGGAAACTAGAGAAGATGCAATGGTTTTTATTCAAATCTGAAGTAAGTTATCCGTTGACAAGCTCCACTATTTATAGGGGTGGGGAGCGTTAGTATAATCAATGAAGGCAATGATTCCCAAGAGTAATCTCTAATCTCTTAGGGAATTAGTATACCTTTTAGAAGTCTAAAGTGTGACTTCTACAATACCTAAAAAGTAAATGAGTACACTTAGTATAAGAGTGCATTTAATACAAAAGGAGTCCATAGAAAGACCAAAAGACTTTCCAATTTTCAACACGACTCTTAGAATTTCTAGGCTGATGACATTTTGTTGATTTCTTTGCCTACAATAAACTTTCCTGAAATCCTTTGTAAAACTAGATGATTCTTCATTATTCTTCCCTTGTGGAAAAGAACTCGACTCCGAAGAGTGATCTGCAAGGTAGTGGTCCAAGTCTGGTGCATGGTCACCAAATTCTTCCAAAGTAATCTAAGTGGTATCGGAAGCTGGATGATCACATCACTTGACAAGAAAGTGTTGAGTGTTGCTAGTAGCAGACGTAACAAAACAATCATCAAGAATAGCCTCTATGTCATCATTGTGTTATGAGAGAATTGGTGCTTTGGGAGGATTATCACCTGCAAGAACACTGCTAAACAAAGGAGGCTCAAAAGTACCATGATATGGAGTTAATCCACCACATTGAAAACTAGACTAATATTTAATTCGGAAGGCAAATTGGGCATATATGCATTAGATTCCATTTTTTGGATAATGGGGAAAGAATCACTAGCTCGGGCATGCAACTTCTTGAATGAATTTTTAGGGAATCTCTCAAGGCAAATGCAAACTAGGACATAATCGCCAACTCGAAACTCTTGACTTCTACAATGTGCATTAGCAATAAGTCTGTAACTTTCATTACTTGGGTAATTTCACATCGAATCTCAGCATGTAAATCATGAATATATTGAGCAAAGAAGTGGGCTGGTTCTGAAGCACAATAGTCAAGTGGAATGGGTGTAAGGTCAATGGGTGTGTGAGGAGTATAGTGGAGGATAACTTCAAATGGGCTTTATCCGATCAAGCGATTAAGTGAGTTATTGTATGCAAACTCTATCATGGGTAAAGTTAAGTCCCAATTTCCTAATTTCTCCCCAACTAAATATCTAAGAAGATTTTCAAAAGAACGATTAACAACCTCAGTTTGACCATCTATCTAGGGGTGAAAGGCTAAAGAGAACTTTCAATGTTGTACCAAACAGTTTTCATAAAGTTTTTCAAAAGTAGCTAACAAATTTCATACCCTTATCGGACACCATGGTTGAGGGCAAGCCATGTAATTCAACCACTTTTCGAAAGAACAATTTAGTATTGTGTGAGGCATCGTTGGTCTTGTTAGATAGGATAAAGTGAACCATTTTGGAAAATCGATCAACAATAACTAGAATAGAGCCATGGCCATGGGTGATTTGGGAAGTCGAAGGACAAAATCTAAACTCACATCTTGCCATGGTAAATGTGGAATGAGCAATGGGGTGTATAGACCAGTAGTGTTTGTGAGTATTGGCAATTTGACTAGTGCAATACTACGATACAACTTGAGCAACATCTTGCTTTAAGGACGACTAGTACAATTTATCCTCAACTACTGCAATGGTTTTGACTCGGCCTAGGTGACCTGCTAATCCACTATGCATTTACCAAATAAGGAAGTCCCGAAGGGAGGATCGAGGAACACACAATCTAGTAGATTGAAAAAAGTAATCATCCCTATGAATGAAGTCCATATGTTTACGGAGGTTTCGATCTTGAACTTATCGATAGATGTGACTAAAGTTTGGACATTGGGTATGCTCTTCTTTTAATCATTCGAATTCTATAACCTTGACACTCATGGTAGATAGGATTGTAGAAATTCGATTAAAAGGGCATCAATAGCTTTGTTTTGAGTGCCAAAAGAGTATTTGTTGAGAAACTCAACCCACTTGGCATGTTGTGCATTTAACTTCTTTTAGGCATTTAAGTACCTTAAGGCCTGGAGGTCAAACAACAAGACAAACTCTTGCAGTAGAAGTTAATATCGCTAATCCCTAAGACATTGCACGATTGTATCGAATTCTTTGTCATAGGTAGAATAATGTTATTTTGCATCATTGAGTTTCTCACTAAAAAAGGCAATAGGTTGACCCTCTTAACTTAGAATTTCACCTATGCTTATACTAAAGACATCAAAAGTGACCTTAAAGGGTTTACTAAAGTCAAGGTTCCTAAGAACAGAAGCGGTGGTCATTCTCGTTTTGATGTCAGCAAAGGTTTTGGTAATGACCAAGATCCAATTAAACTCATCTTTCTTTAGGCAATCAGTGATAGGTGCTATGATAGAACTAAACCCTTTAATGAATCTCCTATAGAAAGAAATTAATCCATGGAAACTTCGAACCTTATAAAGGGTTCTAGGCTCAAGCCATTCTAAAATGACACGGATCTTTTCTGGATCAGTGACAACACCTTGGGTAGAAATGATGAAGCCTAGGAATAGGTCATGGGTTTGCATGAAGAAACACTTTTTTAGTTTAATAGAAAGCTTAGCAACTCGAAGGGTAGTAAGAACCTATCGAAGATGTTCTAAATTATTTTCTTTGGTCTTACTAAAGATCAAGATGTTATTAAAGTAGACTACAACAAATTTGCCTATGCAGGGTTGTAAAGCTTAGTTCATGAAGTGCATGAAAGTGCTTGGGGCATTGGATAGATCAAAGGGTATGACTAGCCATTCGTATAGGCCATCTTGAATTTTGAATATTGTTTTCCTATCATCACCAGGTCTAATACGAATGTGGTGGTATCCGCTTCTTAGGTCAAGCTTCGAAAACCAACTAGATCCAACAAGAAGGTCTAGCACATTCTTAAGTCAAGGAATCAGGTAGCGATATTTGATTGTTATTTTTTGATCACTTGGCTATCGACACACATCCTCCAAGATTCACTTTCTTAGGGGTTAACATGGTAGGGACAATGCAAGGATTGAGGCTGTGTCGGACAAAGCCTTTAGCCGAAAGTTCTTCAACTTGCTTTATTTTACTCGACTCTCCTTAGGATTTAATCTATAATATAGGAGATTAGGGAGTTGCAATCCTAAGACAAGGTCAATAGCATATTGGATTTCTCGTAAAGGTGGTAGCTCACTAGGTAATTTCGAGAGTATGACATCAGAAAATTCATCTAATAAGGATTTAATCTCAGGAGTTAGGTCAAGAATAGTGCAAGGGCTAGAAATTTCTTTAGTAATGATGGCCACACAAAATTTGTTATCTAGGCTCTCTATTTCAAAAGATTTAAGATCTAGTAAGTGGAGTCCCTTGGTGGTTGAGGCTTGTTGAAGAGATTTGTGAGTTCTTGATTTATCATTTTCTAATGGTTTTACAAGTTGCAAGATGATGCTTTTGTCTTTGTATCAAAAGGCATAGGTGTTTTCTCTTTCGTGATTGGTAACATCAAGGTCGAACAACCAAGATCAACCTAAAAGAATGTGGGCAACATCTATTGGTAGGAAGTCATAGTAAATCTTATCCTGGCAATCACCCATTTTGATTGGTACTAGGCATCTCTCGGTCACGAGTAGTTTTATTAACCTAAGCTACTTTAAATGGGGTAGGATGTGACTCTACCTTTGAGACTACGTTCATAGTGCTACCCTCATCTATAACCAATTTACAAGTTCTCTCCCTGCTTTGGATAAAAGTCTGGAAGATACTTGTCTTATTCCATTTATTGGAATCACTAGCAATAGAGAGAATAATGCGGACAACATTGACATGGGCATCTTCAATTTCTAGTTCATTTTCATCACCTGAGTAGGGTTCAGGTTCGACTACTTGGTCTACTTCCTCGATTTGATCCTTTGGTTCTTGTTTTAAGGTAAGGGTACATTGAGGATAACGAGAGGCAATGTAACCCTTATTATGGCAATAGTTACAATGGATTGAAGATGAACTAGTTTGAGAATAAGTAATTAAACGAGTTGGATGATTCATGGTTGGGCCAGGACTATTGATAGTAGTGGGGATTTTTAGCTTGATAGAGCCACTACTTAGGGTGGATTGAGAAATAGTTATATTGTCAAGAGACTGAGAAGATGCTTGACGAGTTGGATAGAGTTGGGGATACTTCTCAATCTTAAGGGCTTGTTGAGAAGCTTCCTCCATGGTGTCGGGAAAACTAAGGGAGACTTCCCGTTGGATGTCAAACCTCAACCCATTAACATCTTCGGACAGTGATGATTTGGTCCTCTTCTATTTCACACCTAAGTAGAAGTTCCTCAAATCAGGCCAAATACTTTGTGATACTAGAATTCAACTATTTAAGGTTTAACAATTATTAAACCAGTTGGCTTCGAAAATAGGTTGGTACCAGCAGTGTAAATTGCAGCATGCATGGACAGGACTAATCGAGGGTGGCAATATTCAGTGGTCAAATTTATCATAACACCAAAAATAATTCAAAACAGTTTTTATTTGCTGAAGATTCACTTATTTTGGTTAATGAGTAAACACTTTATTCCAGATAAGGCAGAGACAACCATAACTTGTACATGCAGGTTCTCTCAAACCTCAATTTTGTCTCACTCCCAACTCTCTTGTCCACAGTAAAATCCCCCAATTTCTGAGGATTCTCAAATCACATCAAATGCATCATGTAGAAAATTAGACATTGTGATTATTTGTAGGACCTTTGTGGCTTGTGATTCTTTTTAACTTCAGTTAGCACTTTTTGAAACTTCCTATGGTTCAATTGTCACTGGAAAATGAGCCTATCATTAACATTTTGATCTTTTTTTTGTTTTTGCAGTATCATCCTGATGTTAGCAAGGCTTTGCAAGCTGATGAGGTGTTTAAGAGCATCCACAATGCATATGAGGTGATCATGTGCACTTCAACATCTATCTGCTATGGTGCATGCATAGTGTTGGGTTGGGTGGTGTGATTCCTGACCAACAGCTTAACTTTGTTTCTCCAGTC
Source organism: Musa itinerans (assembly GCA_001649415.1). NCBI lineage: Eukaryota > Viridiplantae > Streptophyta > Magnoliopsida > Zingiberales > Musaceae > Musa > Musa itinerans. The sequence goes on along the minus strand of LVTN01000718.1, from coordinate 115,318 downwards.
TTGTATAATTTCAAAGTCCATATTTTTTGGCTGTAGTCGTTTGTGCTATTTGTTGCTCCCTGTTCTGGATTTTTTTTCTCTCATTTTGACACATTATAACTCACAAGATTCTTGGTACTTCTGGTGTTGTTAAATATCCAGTGCATGAATATGCTGGGTTTATATGCATCTTATCCTCTTGTTTAACGTCCTTTAGTAGCATGGGATGCCTTAACACAATATATAAGTGCTGAACATCACTTTGAATTATAAGCATGATGACCTTGCTGGACTATCAAAATCAGCTAGTATTGAAGCTTAATAGTTTTTCCTCAAGTGAACAGAAATTTTTGCTTTGATCTTTTCTGTCACTAATAACTATTTATTTTTTTGGTATTAATATAATGTTTTTCCTTGATGAACATTATCTTCCCCAACACTTTCCTGGAAAATTCGTTCCAACTATTGTAATTTGATTGGTACTAGTTAGTACGAAGGCTTCTTCTTCCACATACAAATTTCGTTCACATAATTAGGGATTCCTGGCAGTTGGCACATATTTGTTCGTGGCTACTCCACTAATCATGCAGTTAGGTTCTAAGGCAATTTCTTCTTCCAAAACTAGTCTAGTGTGTACTGTGATTCAGTTTGATCTAGGACCGTGCGATGCTACTAGCAATGAAAATTTCAGTTTATAAAGTGCTTTTGCAGTGACTTCATCAAGTTTTGATGATGTGACAACCTAAACGAATTTGGATTGGGCTGTTTTGATTTGAGACTCCTTTCCAGTTTTAATTTCAGTGTTGATAATTAGTTTGTGTTGAATTAGTTGATGTAGATTGATCGGAACCGTTGAACTGATACTTATCCTTGAGGATTTTTTTGCTTGAAACTTGATGAATACAAATTTGCTTTCTACATTTTATATAATTTTATTGCAAGTGAATATTATTCCCTAAAAGTTTATATTGTTCTTTGGTCGCGGATAGATGAGATCTAAGAGTTAACGTTATTAGACATCTTAAATTCTTGTTCTTATGTTAGGTGCTGTCGGATGAAGTCTCAAGGGCCCGATATGACATGACACAGAGTTTTCCTAGGGCTACAGGGAGATCATGGAGGAGAAACCCGACCCAGAATTCTGGACATGATGAAAGCAGAAGGATGTACAGATGGGCAGAATTGAAACAGCGAATGCGTTACGAGAGGCAGAACAAGGCATATTCATGGTATGATCATCGAGAGCCATATGAAGAATCTTCCCAATATGAGAGAGGTCCCTTCGGCGAAGTGCTAAACTTCACCTTCTTCACCCTTTTCTTGATGAAGATAATCGGATACCGAGCATCACTTACGATTTGTAGTTTGATTGCATTGCTGGACAAGCAGTTGGATGCTGGATATAAGATGGGCTATGTGATTGCTTGGTTCATGGGAGGTCGTGGGGGTATTCTGCTATCAATATTAATCCACTTCACTAGTTGGCTCTGCGGCAAGAACAACAGCAACCTTGTTGCAGTGGTAGTGGTAGCAATGTGGATAGGGGCAAACCTTGCAAGATTGGCTCCCGTTCCCCAAGGGGCAGTGCTTGCCTTGCTTTACATGTCCATTAAGCTTCAGGTTGACCTAAAATGAGGCCGCTCCCATTGGGTTGACCTGACTCCTTTTGTCTCCGGTGGTCATTACGCTCTTTATGTATTCTTCCGATATGTTCTCCCGATGGATAATCATCGTGCTACTTGTAAATATAAGCTTGGGATTGTAGAATATATGACCTTGTAAGGGGGAAAAAAAAGGTAAATGAATGATGCTTTGGATTTCAATCTTGTAAGGGCGCTGTCCTTCACCACAATTGAAGGGTCATGTCCTCTTTATCATGTTGGAGGACTAATCAGTTAAGTATTGTGATTTCTTGATTAGATCTGCTGCAGGATGGAAGTATTTCCTGGATTTGTTTGTTTTTGTTAAAGAATCATATATTCTCTTTGAGTGTGCACGCAGGCGCTACCCCCAATAGGAAGGTGGTGGTTGATAAGATATCTTTGGCTTTGTCAGCTCTGCATATGCCACGGCCTCCTTCCATGAGAACTCCAATCATTTGGACCAGACAAGATGCGGCGGTCATGCATGCCATGGGATTTTGGACAGATCAAGAACCTTGTGGTGACGATTCGCATGCCAAAAGAAATACCTTTATTTCCCATTAAAGTTTGCAAGATAGTAAATTAGGAGTGTTGTTCTGCCTTTATTTCCCTCTGTTGCCAACTTCACCAAAAAGCGAGAATGAAAACGAATATGATATAAGAGAATGAAGTTAACCAGAAGAAGATACGATCATTTAAGATTCCTCGCGTTCATTCACAACAGAGAGAAACTGCCCTCTCATCTTTTTCACAATGCATGAATGCATTGTAGAAGGGATTGTTCGATCGATCAACCATCGTCACATATTCATAACGCCAAATTAACAAAAACCTTTGATCCACATTTAACTATATAACACATACTTTATTACCAATTTAGCTACCACCAATTCCACCGAATAAAATCCCAACGCCAAATTAACAAAAACCTTTGATCCACATTTAATTATATAGCACATACTTTATTACCAATTTAGCTACCACCAATTCCACCGAATAAAATCCATCATGTACTCATTTGGCCTTTTTGATTTTAGCTACCACCAATTCCACTGTAATAAAATCGGTCATGTGAGTACTCATTTGGCCTTTTTGCTACCTCCAATTGCATATATCAGAGCAAACAAACATAAGATGGCCAAGAGGTCATAACTCGACCTGAAAAGCAATACTACATTTAGGATGGATCATTCGATATACCAAAGTATAATTTCTAAATGCAATTGCTATTTGCCTGAATTTATCCCGTATGCCGGTATGCCAAGTGTAATTTGGTTGCTACATATCATATACAAAGATCAAACATGAAGCTTGCGAGAGAGGTAGAATCTAACCCACAACAATGGAACTGAATGATGGTGCACCACAACTTATATCTGACGTCAAACCAGTCTTAATTCTTCGGCTGTGGTGGAGTCTTTCTTGATCCTTTCTGAGTCGATCAAAGCAAGCTTCTTTCTTAGCGCTGCTAACTCTTCCCCGGCACTACAGATGTACGCCGCTGCTTGTCTACCGGAAAGAGTTGCCCCTTCCATACTATCGATGTAATCCTGTAGAAATAGCAGCAGACCCATGTTTTGTCAATGTAGGATGCATCCTTATATGAAAGTATTCATCCAGAAAACTCACGTAGGCAGCCGTTTGTAATGATAGTAAAATATATTGGATGATTTTTCTAGCATATTTGGAAAGCATCCTCTAAACCAACTTGCTCAGAAATTAATGATACGGTCCAATAAGTTTTGATGTAGTTTAACAGAAGATATAGCAATATAATTTGATTATTAACCTGCAAGCTAAAGTGAAAGCATTTTCTTGCTGACTTTGGTTCTATTGAAAAACACGGACATCAATTGGAACAACTTAATGCTACAAAAGCACCAAGCTGAAGGTCCCAAATGATCTTAACAAGCTAATTCTCAGACAGGAAACTGTGAGATTCAGTGTTAAACAGCCAATAGTGTCGGAACTTATTAAAACTTACTAAGAGATTTATAGTGTGGTGTGCATCCAGTATCAGAGAAAGAATCACTCAATGGATTTAGTTGTTTCAGAAGTGACAGATTTTTCTCAACGTTGTACAATTTTCTGCTACTAGGTGCCAACAGTAATGATCAAATTAGGTCTGTCATTACAGCAATGTACATTCATCCTCCACGAGAAGAGCCATTGCAAAATTCATACACAATATAATCGTATGAAAAGGGCATAAAAGTAAAGCATCACACTCTTATAACATGAATTTCATCTTTTGAATTATACTAACTGGAATCTCACAACAGACATGACTCAACCAACAATAATTTGTAACAAAGCCATGTGGTTTGGTCTGTAGAAGCTAATTTTGACCCAATCTCTACTTCATTTTTGACAAAAAACGCAGTCTATCAAAATTAATTCTTACTCCTGTTTCAATCAGTACCTCAACCTCTTTGGCATGACAAGCAACAGAAAATAAATTTCAATTTTTCAAAGGACAGAGACATTTGAAACAGCATAAAAACTACACAATCAACAGGACATTACAACAATAAGCAGCAAATATCTCTTACGAAAAGGGTAAAATAAAAATAACAGGAGAAGAATCATCTAATAATCAAAACTACTGGAACATTTACCTGCTTAGTGTAGGATCCAGCAAGGAAAAAATTTTTCACTGGTGTCCTTTGATCAGGCCTAAATGGGTCATTTCCAGGTGCTTCTCTATACAAGGATTGCCCAATTTTAACGACTGAAGACCAAAGAACTTTTAAACCTTGAGAGGAGGGAAACAAATTCAAGACCTGACAAGAAATCATCAATCATCTAAGACTATTAGAAAATAGTTGTGCAAAAAACTAAAAATATGTGTAGCTTTATGCCTGTGCCTGTTAACTGTTCATAAGAGTTCTTTATTCTTACCAACTTATCAGTTATATTATCTAAGCTTCAGAGTATTCTGTAGCAGAATTGCATTGTATATATCAATAAAAATTTACTGCTGAAAACACTATATATCTTAAATATACAGCAATTCTATATCATAAGACAAGATGAAAATAGTATGCATCAAAGTTTCGATTAGTTAAACAAAGGTGGCCTGGTGCATAAAGATCCACCAATGTGGATTCTTGGAAGTGTCAAATGTAGACAGCCTTAGCCCCTTATTTCCATTACAGGAATGCTTGATTTCTACGTTGTAATGGAGCAATCTTACAATGATGCAAACCTTGCCCTTAAATTCTTTATTAGTTAAACGAAATCTCAAGTTTCAATCTGAAATGCAATCCACATGGTAAACAATTTCAATAGGTGAAATTTGTTCTTTAGACCAGGAGTGCTTCACTTGAGATATAGCAAAGTGAACAAAGAATTCTAATCAAACACTGAAAAGTTGAAAAAGGCGAAAGATATGCATGTAGAACTACTAACACAGTTCACTAATTGGAAAAATTTAGCCACAAATTGACCAGGAACAACAAGACAAAAGAACAAAAAAGAGGCCTCGTATCATCTAGATATACTAAAAGCTAGCAAGGCCAATATATCCATGTCTGTATGGGAGTCCACTGACAAAAAAAGTTATCCTGAAGGGAAACATTATAAGTATCTCAGTCTAATTAACCTGAGCAAAACAATATATCAAATCAGTCTTTTAAGCCTGAGATACAGTAATAAAATCAGTGTTGCTGCACCTTGCAATAGATTGATAAAGATTAAAGAAGTTAATCTAAGCCTAATTACTTTATAAATTTGAAGTTAGCTGCCAACCTGCTTCTGGACTCTTTCTATGATTGCATCATTAGGCAATGGCATGTATGGGTCTCCAGGTGTGAGTACAGCCCTTGAGAAAAAGGAGGAATATTAGAACTTAGAAAAGAGAATTTTAATCATACAGAATCCTCCTCTTAATATTATCATTTGCAACAGAACGGTAAAGTTTGTCGTTAGCCTTATCAAGATCTCATTTGCATGAACTTCACTTTTAAAATGCTGAAAGAGAAAATAAAGGAAAAATTAGTACCACCACACAAAAAAAAACAGATGATTTTGCCTGCATCACAATCCAATCCATGTAAATGAGAAGGGCATTATGCTGCATAGTGGGGATTAAGATGTGATTGACCTATAGCATGTATCTCAAAACAACTAAAATAAAAAACAATTTAGGCATAGAAATGCCAACTTGATTTACAAATAACATAAAACAAATCAAGAGCTTGAGATATTTGATTCCCAATTCTTCTTGATGGATGGACCAGCCATACAAAGGATTATCTTCAACATTTGGGAAAAAAAGCCTCAGACATCAAACACAAGCATATCAGACTTTGATTGCAACAGCATACATAAGCAACAGTAAATCACATAGTATTAATTACTTCAAACTGCAGAAGTAAACATATGTTGGAAAAAGATAAACAACCTGAACTACGTAAAACAAGGGTATGAAACCTGTATGTAATTGACTAGAATATGTCGAGTGTTTTCTCTATTTTTGCACATTTGAGATTTATAATGCTGATAACAGTTGTTGAGGCTCAATTAGATATATTGGCAAATGCAATGAGTTATATATATATATACATATATATATATGTATATATATATATATATATACATACATATGTATATATATATATACATATGTATGTATATATATATACATACACACACACGCACACACACATACATACATATATATATATACATATACACACACAAACATACCTATGCATATATATATACACACATACATACATATACATATATATATATATACACACATATACATACATATATATATATATATACATACACACATATCAATGGATGTCATCAAGTGATACTAAGCAAAGCAAAGGATGAGAACATGTCTGTTTGATTATAATTAATGCCCCTTTGATGTGAATCAAATACAAATATGCAAGTGAACTTTCTCTTAATAATGTGGAGCTTGCAACTCATTTATGGATTTATCGGTTGTTATATGTAGCCTCAAATCTCAACTGCAAAGGAACTCTAATATTGTTGTCATAGGACTTCTATCTGTTAATCTAAAACTTTAACTCTGCGCATTCCTTGTGCTTATATTTGGTTATATAATAAGAAATACTTTGTAACACCCACTTTGACAAATACTCCTTTGATGACATCAAATGCCCTTCCCAATACCATCTGACCTCTTTGGATGTGGTCCGATTACCTTCCGAACACCCTAACACCAACTATGGCAATTTGATAGCATTTGATCAGTGTCTAACAAAATGGATGCCAAAAGCACTATCCACTCTTAATTATTACACATTTAATCACTTATATTCTCAAAACCCCACTTAGTCTTCCAAAAATTTCTAACTTAACCTATTACCTGCTATTCCCACTATTGTATTTAGGTTCCTCTATTGTTAATTGTCAAAAGAAAAACTGAGATCATATACATTAACAACTGGAACTAAGAATTATAAGGCGTCAATACTTCAAAATACAAATCAATACACAAACCTAATAATGATGCTTTAGAGTTTAGGCACTTTCAATACATGCCTCAATCTCTGTCAAACATTAGCATTTATGCAATTACTCAAAATATGTATGCGTATCAAATACTTGGCATTTGCCACATAATCGACAAGATGTATGTGTATCATGGTAAATATATTTAGATGATGCCTTCAACCTGTTTGCTTTATACGTCTCTCACTAAAATGTTTGTGTGTAATTAGGAGATCTTATCAATTCATCAGTAGCATTAGACATGAGACTTTGTTGACATTATACCTTCTTTATTTTACCTGCTTCTCATTGAAATGTCAATTTTATTTAGATGATACAATATCAAGAAATGTGCTGAACATTGTTTAAACATTTTAATAGAAGATCATCATTATTACTAACTATGAATGTCTTGAAAAACTCGAGATAAGTTTCCTAACAAGGCACTCAACTATGACATTTGGGGATAATCAACCAGCACTCTGATGTCATACAACAATTACCTTGTAGTAATTGGATCTCAAAATATCAAACTTCATTAATAAGTGATCAGACTAAAAACAGATACCTCAAGAATTCTGAGCAGGCTACAACAAAGTTCTTTGAAAAACAAAAATGCCGACTAAGGTTTATTAGAAGATCAAGTTGGTTTCAGAAGATATTCTCTAGCTATGTATAAATTTCAGAAGTGAAGATCTAATGGACTGGCTATCCTTACTGGATAAGAGAGCCTTGTCCTTCGATGTAATAATCTTCTGGTGATGTAAGTGCAAGGTCCGCAAAGCAAGAAAAATCTGCATCTGGGGTATAAAGAAGGTTATCCAGTCCAACAGCTTGGGTCAGTTGCCTGCAGCCATAATTAGAAAAGCTTTTCAAAAGAAAAAAGGGAGCCCTAATCTTTGGTTAGGCATATCCTGAAACTTTTAGGCCAAATCTAATGGAACTTGTATCTGCTATATGTAATCTACATCAATATTCCTAATAGACAAGAAATCTCATATCATAAGGAATAGTCGGAGAAAGAACTTATAAGGGGATTACCTTGATATCTCTAAATCTTGTAGCTCTGTAACCCAGCCATTGTACCGAAGCTGAACAGTGACAACTGGAACTCCAACTAATTTGTATATGTTGTTAAAAACATCCCACTCCCTCCACTGAGATGGAAGCAATCTTTTAATTCCAGGAACATCACATGCTGAAAAAAGATGAATGTATTGTATGCTTTCAATTATTTGATGACACAAACAAATAGCTATAATAAATGAAAGCCAAATCATGACAAACCTGCAACATAAGCATCAGCCTGCACAGTTTTCCGGTCTGTAGCCTGCCACATTCAAAATACAACAGAAAAGTTGGTAATTGCAAGTACAACAAAAAAAATCAGTTGAAAGTAAAACACAAAACTGATTTTGATTCTCAATTTGAATAGGAAATGTAGAAGATTTAAGAACTTTATCAAGAAAGGATTATCTCCATTTCCCCCTGACCAGTATGTGTTGGGGAGGGAGAGAACCAAAAAACTAGAAAACCAAAAGAGAAATCCACCAAAGATTAACAATCAAAAGAACACATCAGAAACCGATGCAAGATTAACATGGTTCAACAACTCCTTGCCTAAACACGGAGAAAACTAAATTCTTTATCATGTGAGAACAATTACAAGACCCTCAAGTTTAAATCCCCTTGTATACCCTCTCACATAGACCCTGAAGAATTTACAATTTTCTCTCATCCTTTCTAGAAGCCCTAGAGGATAACCATCTCTATAAGCCCTAAAGAATAACTCTCTTTAGAAGCCTTAGAGGATAACCCTCTCTAGAGGCCCCAGAAGATAACCCTTTCTTGAGGCCCTAGAGGATAACTAGGAGCACCCAAGTATTCCTCACATCTTGCTCTCCCTACACCAAAATCTAGAGATACATGGGATATTTATAAAACCAAACTCTAGTTACCATGTTTCCTTCCTTCATGAGAAATCCTTCTTGTACTAGGATTCCTCATCCCACTAGGATATCGGCTCCAAGAATCCCAAAATACTTGCCAATCCCAATAGTATGAAAGAGGCGGTGCAAACCACTCCAAGCATGCACCAATACACAAACCGCCCCCATTTCAAGTAGTCCGATATGACCCATTAGAAAAATTAAAAAAAGAAAAGAAAAAATCTTCAATTAGGGATTGCAAACTTGAGCGCTCTTCGTATGCAGGGAGCACGGAATTGCTCCCAAGTCACTACCTTCCGACTGTGGTCATTCACTGTTGCCTACCTCCCCAATATGCTTCCTCCTCTATCACTTCCTCTTTTTTCTTCTTCTCTCTCCTCTTCCTCCACAACCTCCTCTTCTACCTTCCTCTTCCTTCTTCCTCCTTTCTCATCCTCTTCCTCTACCATCCTGTCCTCTTCCCCTTCTTCTTTAAGACACCGATACCACCCAATAGCTGATACAGGTATGTGAAATGAGATTTCTTGATTTATAGATAGTAACAATAGAATATGTCTGCCTCAGAAAATACTGTCCCCCCAAAAAAGTTCCATAATTAGCAGATATAACAACTTGAGCGACAGAGAATTCAAATCACATGGTTAAGGAGTATAACTGATGGAGAAATTACTTTGTATACAATATGTTTCAATATACCATACAAGTCATACGTAGGTTTCGAGTTCGATGGTCAATCAATATGAGGACCGAACAATTTCTCCAAATCCTAAATAGAGCTTTGCCCGGTAAGCTCACCATATGCTTTTTACCTAAGGGCTAAGGATTCGAAAAAATCAGTCCAGCTAGGTAAATTGACTAGTGTCGAGCTACACCAGGCAATAAGCCTATCGCCAAATATTGACAGTTGTTGACAATTATCTTTTCTTATTTTCTTCTTCTCTTCCTCTGTTTTCTATGTCGCCTCCTCTTCTTATTCTCCTCCTCCTCTACCATCTCCTCCTCTTATCTTCTTCTTCTTCTCCTCCTCCTCCTCCTCCTCCTCCTCC
>LVTN01000718.1:91350-105058 GCA_001649415.1 Musa itinerans | reverse complement strand
TCCTCCTCCTCCTCCTCCTCCACCACCACCACCACCATCTCCTCCTCTTCTCTTCGCCTCCTACTCCACCCTCTGCCACTACCACAACCTCCATTTCTTTTTTTCCTATGCCACTGTCTCTTCCCATCTTCACTCTCTTTTTTGGTTCACCCCACCACCAACCGAGCTTGTGCCCATTGAAGAGGAGGCATAACACATGCCCAATCATATATTGATACAGTCCACAATGCAGCCAATTTAAAGTAACATGCCTTCATGTTTGTTAATCTCTGAACAAAAAATTATACACCTGCAAACACCTAATAAACCAATTCACCTCCCTCAATCTTAACCATATACAACCACATTCCACTGCTCGAACCAAAATGCAGCTGATAAAAGTGGCAAATTTTCCAACTTCCCTCCAATACAAGGATACAAGCAAGGCCATCGAAAGAGAATGGGGCTCAATGAGGATTTTCTGAGGAGGTCAAATGCACACTCCATTCCATCATTTTATTCTTCTCTCTCTCTTTTTCCTTTCTCCCAATTATCTTGTTTATTTGCAAGTGAGATTGTACCTCAGTTACATCTTAGATCTCCTTTTCTTCCTCTCTTCCACTTCTCTATTCTTTTTTTTACTTTTGTTTCTACTTTGTTTACAAGAGTCAGTGCCCACACTGCAAACTTGGCAAATAGTAGTCATGTCCTAGGTCTGTTATGTGTATGCCCTCCACAAGTCTACCTGTATATCAACATGCAAGTGTGCCACCCTGCTTGGCAAACCCACATATACTGCAATGTGGCATGATAGCAGCTGACTAGCACGCTACTGTTAGCATGCCCCCATCTGGATAATCCATGCTTCAAGCAAGTCATAGTAGCTTGCTTGAAGCATGGATTATCTAGAAGGGGGCACACTAACAGTACTACTATGAAGGCATCAATATTAATGACCTCTCCAAAGTCTGTCATGAATTTTAAAGTAGAATTTTAGGTCAAAATCAAGTGTCTGCAATATATGTAAAATTATTCAAGTGTAACAGGATTTCTAAGAAATAATAATTCTGGAGTCTGATAATATTTAGTAGAAAATGGGACTAATCATACATGTTGACTGGAGGACTATGAAATGACCTTAGAAATAGTGATGCCTGTAACATATGTGTTGCCGTCAGGTGACTTCTCATAAAGTATCTCTCTGCAGCCCCACCTCAGGTGAAACCTAGAGAAGATATTTTGAAGAGACAAGCAACATAATCAGTAATCCTTGAAAGAAATTAGAAAATGAAAATTGTAATTATACAAGTTCATTTATTCATGTTCATACCTGCCACCTTTGTCTATAATATACTTTCTAATAGGCCCATTTAAATATACATCAGGAGAGCCCTTCAACATACGCAAAAGGGAAGCCTCTGTCTTAGTGGCAAAAAGTGCAAAAATGGTGAGCATGCATCGAGCACTTATATTATCACAGTCAATAAATCCAAGGGCATAAGCAACGGGATCCCACATTCTCTGAATGCTCATACGTGTACCACCTTTTGACAAGAACCAATCGGAGAAACTAATCTGGAAAAACACAAATGAACAGAAGTTGCATTAATTTCCATATTTAATTAAACAAGAGAGTAACATAATCGAGATAATTCCACTACCGAAACTATATGGAAAATCAACAAAGCAAAGACAGCAACAGCATTATATAGAGATCATCCAGTGACATGATACAAATACGATAAAGATGGGTCTTCATCAATTCAAGATGTTTGGTCTTAACTTACAAAAATCATTGCAATATAGAATTAGTGTCACTGCTATAGGGAACCATAAACAACATATACTTACATTATCTAAATCCCTTATCTCTTGTAATGCACCATCTGGATCAATAAGAGCCCGAACAACAGGGCTTAGAGCAAGAGCAACAGCATTCCTTGCTTTATCATAAGGCTGTTAAAAGGTAAAGCCAAAACATATCAACAATAACTATTGCTGACGTATTTCCAATCATAGGAGAAAATCGGTGATTAGTCACACATAGAAGTGGGAGAAAGATTAAACAAAGAAAAAGACAGCAATCTAAGCAGCACTTAGATGCATTTAACATCAATTGCACAAAATAATCCAAGCCAAACGATCTACCTAATAGAATATGCAATTTTGCAAATAAAGCACAGTTGTTGTTACTTAATAGTAGCATGAGTGTGCAATTATCCAGATCATTATTTTTAAATTAAGAAAATGATACTGCAGAAAACAAGGCAATTGAAACTTGAAAGTTGAAAGAACTAAAAACTTGTATATTTGAGTTATCAACATAGTAGATGGAGCTTGTTCGTTCATCATGTTTGGGCTGGGCTCATTTTACTTGAAAATATCAGCAATAAAGCAGGACAAAGATAGGTAACATGAACATGACATGACAAGGACAAACCGAACTGGAAAAGTAAGACAGGACAAACTGAAGCAGCATAGACATAGCAGTTAACTTCTATATCTTGCTAATAGTTCCATATATCAAGCCATATTTTGTACAAGTTAGATAAATTATGATCATTACAACTGTAACTTTTGAAAAGTACAAGAATCAACTACGAAACTCATGTATAAACATTTAAAAGATATTAATAGTAATATACATTAAAGTCTAAAGTACATGCATATTGCCAATACATAATGTGTGTGACATTCAAGATTAAATAATATTCATTTCTAGGAAAAATCAACAGATGATGACCAAAAATATATTTGATTAAGAAAATGAAGTATGGAAAATTAAAATGTTTCTTCATGGATTCAAGTGTCATGACACAGAGTCTACTGTCGTATCAGGAGTGTTTGGAAAATCCTTTTCACTTGGGACAAAACTGATGCAAATTAAAGTTACTTGATGTATGGATGCCAGCACATTACCAGCATGTTTTCATGCTGCTAAATTTACAAAGATGAAACAGACATGTTACATTAATGAGATAAAAATAGTGTACAAAAAATGATAAAGAAATATAAAAAAATTGACATCATAAGTTATTGGACACATGGAATTAACTTTCTGAATATTTTGTTTATTTATATTAAGAAGACCTTCCCATGCTTTTGCAACATTAGAAACATCTTTTTCATGACTTGCTCTTACAAAAGTGCAGAGAAACAGCAAGAAACAAAAAGTGCACATCAACCTTATCCAAAAAGTTCTAATCATCTAAATAACATCCAGTTGCTCCGATAGATTATTCAGATTTACTCAGCGCTTGATCAACAAACAGGTGAATTTAATCATCGAAAGAATATTCAATTTGCTCCAATAGATTATTTAAATTTACTCAGTGCTTGATGAACAAATAGGCTAAATTTCAACTATGTGCTTGAAGGAATCTTATTGACAATCGAGTTCACACCTTGAGTTGTGTGGTTGCTAGAAATGCCCGTATGCCATGTATCGGTGCCCCAAGTTGAAAGCGAAAATCAAGTTCTGCAACAAACATTTAAGTTTATAAGAAATATGTGAGATAACCTGAAATGTGCAAGGAACATTTCTAGGTATCTAAGTGTATTAAAACATCCCGGATTCAAATCCTTGGCTTCCCATGGTTGACATATTTAGAACTGAAGAAAAGATAATATTAACTAAATCATTTAATAATGTATGAATAATTTACATACCACCAATTCCACCCCCTCTGTTCACAAAGGTGTGCGTGTGATCCTTAACCAACAAATTTTCATTAGCACCTACCTGTTAAAGAACACTTACAAGAACAAGTAATCAGATGGTTGCTCAAATGGACACAAGACATCAGATGGTAAGAAAAGGTAACTGCAGCAATCACTACTAACATACATTCATATACATAACAGATATAATGCTAAGAGAAATTAAACCTAGGAAACAGATAATGATGCAGATTATATTCTGATGGCCATTTTAGTAAGGATTTAAGTATTACTTGCCTTGTAATTCCTGCATAATCTATTTTAGAAGACGCATTTTAAAAGCTCAAAATTTGGTCATGCTTTCATAAATCTGTTAGATGCTTTCACTTAAATCAAACTCTAGATCTGTGTTTTAAATACCAGACGAACCTGTATGTACCAACCCATATTTATCCGTCAGACTCGAAACCAATGAGCTGACCACCCCCACCACCCAGTCCATCTCAGACAAAGGTTTACTGACCAATTTTTGGATCAAAAACCAATTTTATCGCCTAGTTTTTTACCGTTGGATGTGGTATATAGGGCGGTGAATTCACCACCCAGTAATGGGAATGGGTCTCTTGGACGTTTTAATTCCTCTTTTCCACTCGTTCCTCTCCTCGTTGACTTCTCTTCGCTGCCTCTTTCAACCCCACGCAAATCCTCTCCCAAAAACTCACTCAAATATGAATTCTCAAATAGAAGCTCAATTTCAACGAATTGAAGCCTTAATCTCGAGATCCAAGCCACAATTTCTTTAAGAATAGGTAAACTCAAACTTTTTCTTTCAATTTGATCACTTTTTTTTTATTTTTTTCAAGAAGTTCAGGATCGAATTTCTTGTCCTATGAAATGGTTATTCCAATGAATCTAGCTTAGATTCTAGGTGTTTCCCTTAACAGATTTAGGGCTAAATCGGCAAATATGAAGCCTTAGATCCACATATCTGACAGGATCAAGGCTTGATCCTTGCAGATCTAACTCAGATGCATTGTTACGGCACACAACACCAATACCATAACTGCTGTAGCAAGTCTACTACACTACATCCTGTGAATCAATACTTGTCACGGTCATTTGTGTGTTCTACCACACAGGTTATTAACCACATTATTGCATCAGCGGCATCCTATTCACCAGGATCAGAAACCGTAGGAGCAGTTTCATTTACAAGTCATTCGGATCTAAACTAGAATGGAGTCATATCAAGGGTCCTGAACCACCTTCTATGGACTCAAGGCAATTATTTTGGTGGTAGTACTAGTAGCTATATTTTCAGGTATGACATCAAATTTAAAAACAACATATATCTTGTTCAAAACTCTCGTATACATGTTTTTCTCTAAATATGGATTGCAATCCACATCCAAGGCATGTTTCCATTTCATTACTCATTGTTTTGTAGTAAAAAACCCACCCACGTTGTTGATCTTTTACTCTAATCAGGTAGAACTCATTGAAAAAGAAAACCCTAAACCAGGATTTTTTTGGGGTCCATCCACTCATGCCAATCAGCATACTGACATACTGTGTCAATATGTGTCAGTATGTCAGTATTGATATTTGAAACCTAGCTCTAGATTAATCAACTTATTGCTATTTTAGCTTTATGACTGCAACCACTGGTAAAGAAGCATTTAATAAATTTTACATAAAAGGAAAACCAACAACCATGATCAGGAAAAATTGCATAAGCTCTCATGATGACTAACTAAAGCAATTGAGTGAAATTTCAAATAGAAGTGCAAAAAGCTTCTTGAATCCCATGTAACCAGAACATTGTGATTGTACAGGAGGCATCAAAAGAACAAATAGAAACTTGATGTATGTGGAAAAGAATAAAATAATGTTAATCCCAAAAAAAATAGAAAAATACATGAAAATCAAATACATAAAGCAATGGCATAAGATCTGTCAAACCGGCACATCATGACCTAAATCATATTTTTGCTCCAAAAATATTCTTTTAAGGGTCTTTAGTCTCACAGAGACAACAATGGAAACATCTTTTCCTTGGGAACCTCTTTTATGCATCTGCTAGAAGCAAGATTAACAAGATCAGCATTGAGCTAGGAATCGACAGAGGGGTTTGGAACCAAGCTTGGATTGGTCAACCCAGATTATGATACTGTTGTTTCTTTAAAAGATCAAAAATCTGCTGCAAAAGATTAAGATCAGCAGAACAAAACAAGAATTAATTGGGACAATCTGAAGTTGATCTGATTTTGGAATAAAACAAATCAAAACAAATTGGAAATACCTAAAACTTACATAAAACCAGCAGAAGGCTATTATAACTGGCACAAATTATGCGAAACCAGTCTGAAAATGACCGAATTCAGTTGGAATTAACCTAGCTTGGCTATAATTAGCAGACCCCAATTGAGATCCTAATCCAATCAAATTGATACCTAAATGATAAGAGGATTTTGGGATGGAAATCAGCATATCTCAAACTAGATCCGGTGGTTCAGCCATGCTTAGTCTAGGTTCCAAATTTCTAGAAAACTTAACTTCACAATATTCTAAACATCATTGTTCCACAAAAGAAATTAAAGATGATCTCCACAACTTGTTTTTATTTGTGTTTCCACTTCACTTCCATAAAAAGAGTAACTATCAACCTTTTCTTCACTCCAAGCAAAAGAAGAGTGAAACAGACTGATAGTACAATAGTTTGCACAACATGGGCCAAACCATGAGGCTCAAATTTCTAATAGGAAGGTGCTATGCCCATGTATACAGTTTCACTCTCATTTTATCGCTAATGCAGGATATTGAAGTGCTATAAACCTGACGTGATCCAAGAAGCCTAATAGCCAAATGGTTGTATGCAATGTAACCCAATATGCTAAAGCTCAAGTTATTATTATTCGATCAATCAAATCAAATGGATATGCATCAAAATGTTAGCTGACCTTGCCAATAATCCACCTCCAACAAAGGGACATGAACCACGAACAGCAGGAGTAACATGGTGAGATAACATTGCTCCTATAACTTCACATCACTCGTGGGGAATATTGACAATCCAGGGTAACTGGAGTCCCATCCAAAGTTCCAAACCACCAAGAATTTGAGTTAATGAGGTTTCTGATATCTCATCTGGTCCAAGGTAGATATTTATCATGATATGGGTTGTGCATAATTCATTGCCTACCCTCAATCAGAAACTTTTTGAGCATTTACTTCTCCGGACAAAGCCCATGTATTTACAAATTTAGGTTGTAACACTTGAAACCAGGACAGTTCCACGAGCCTTCAGGGTATGCCAACACAAGATGGGGGTTGCTTCACGAATGTAAGATGAGTGTTTCAAGTTAATCCAACATCAAAACTGCAAAAGTTGATTCTATGATACATGTTGTATGCTATGAGGATGTCAGGATCACTCGTGAGAAATCATGAACTTGTATATTAGACTCCGTAACTTATCACCATTTTGTTAGTCTTGTCAGATGAAAAAAAAAATTACATTAGCAGGCTACTAGAATAGTTACACTATCTATCTTCCACTTCATTTTGTATATGTTGGCCACAGTCAAGTGCATATTCCATGAAAGATGTTTTTTCTCTAAGGAATACCTTACCCATCATTGCTCTCCAACAGACCATTACAACTAGCCTAAGTTTTCAGTTTTTATCTTTGTTTATGAGACTATAGTTGATTTAATGAGTATAAACTGACAAGGTACTCTTTTTCAATGTGTTATTAACAAAAAGGTTCGCATAAAATTTGATATAGAAAATTCTGTTTGTAGGAAAAGACCATGAAAGATGAGCAACCACAATAAATTCTGAGGATTGAGATATGTAAATTAGCAACAGAAATAGATGAGGCTTTACCTTTTTCATAAGACGAAAAAGATTGCTGTAGCAACCAAAGAATACATGCAATCCCATTTCAATATGATTTCCTTGCTTATCAACAAAAGAACCCACTTTGCCACCAATGAAAGGTCTGCTTTCATATATGTCAACCTGCATATGGACCATAAGCCACAGATTGCAGATTCAAGTATGTTCCAAGACAATGCACACATATAATAGAAATCTGAATCATGACAGATTTTTATAGGAGAAAGGTAGCACAAGGTCCTTGTAAGAAACAGATAAAAGAGCAATGCCAGTTATCGTACCATAATAATAAGCATAAAGCATAAAACACATACAAATAGTATCACTGGTAACAAGTTGATAGTAGATATTAGGAAATCTAATTAATGTTTTTAGACAAGAAAATTTTCATAAGAGACTAAAAGCAAAAGGTACTTCATCCTTACACCTCATGCCCCTGATCCAGAAGTTCCACTGCAGTGGACATGCCAGCAAGCCCGCCTCCAACGATAGCCACTTTAAGCTTAGGACCTGTGTAGTGTTCAGGTTCTGGTGGAAATAATCCTTTTGGAGCTGTCATCAAAAAAGTTTACACAAATCTATCAATAGTATATACAATGCCAGAAAAAGACAAAAAGACAAAAGAATGAGTAGTAACGTGAAGTCACGATTAGTCAATATTTGTCATACTAAACAGCAGCTATAATTTTTGTGATCCTACCTTTATAGTTTAACCTTCCCAAAAATATTAAGTTCATAACCCTTTCACAACAAAAACAGTAATTATGATTCCATATTCAACAAGCTTCTCTGCACAAAGGATGTTCTCATATTTCTCATAATACTTCCTTGTTTGCTGGACATGTTCCGAAGAGGTTATATTTCCATAAAAAAAAAAAACTTGAAACTTGCATAGAACAAACACCGTCAATGCTGGTCCCAAGCCCGAACGATAAAGGTGGAGGGTTGCGTTAGGTCATTGACAATCAGCATAAAAAGTATATCTAATCTCAATAACATGGATCTTAACCAATTTTAGTATAGAGCTAGGTTATCACCCAGAAGTGACGCGTAATGCACCTTCACCACCTAGGTGTCCAGAATTGTAAAAACGGTAAACTAGGAGGTCGCCTGGAAGTGGCTCAACACATCAGCACCCGGATGTTGTGCCAAGTTGGCAAGGGTTTTCTTATTGGTTTGGACCAATAGGAGTAAAGAAGTTAATCCAAGAACAAAAGATCATCTTAGTAACTTGGAATATAGGAATACTTCAAGGAAAGGATTAGAATTGGTAAACACTATGATCAAAAGAAGAATAAATATTATTTGCTTACAAGAAATTAAGTGGGTATGGGAAAAATGTAGAGAGATTGATATTACTAGATTTAAAATTTGGTATACTGGAAAAATTAAAACACATAAATGGTGTAAGAATTGTTGTTGATAAGGATCTCAAAAATAATGTCATAAATGTAAAAAGATTTGAAGATAACATTATAGTTCTAAAATTTGTGAAAGGATAAGATGTTTTGAATGTCATTAGTGCTTATGCCCCTCAAGTCAAATTAGATGATCAAACCAAAAGAGAATTTTAGGAGAGCTTAAACGATATCATTCAAGGAATGCCTATAACCGATAAACTTATAATTGGAAAAGATTTAAATAGTCATGTAGGGAAAACATATAAGGATCTCAAAAATAATGTCATAAATGTAAAAAGATTTGAAGATAACATTATAGTTCTAAAATTTGTGAAAGGATAAGATGTTTTGAATGTCATTAGTGCTTATGCCCCTCAAGTCAAATTAGATGATCAAACCAAAAGAGAATTTTAGGAGAGCTTAAACGATATCATTCAAGGAATGCCTATAACCGATAAACTTATAATTGGAAAAGATTTAAATAGTCATGTAGGGAAAACATATGTGAGGGCTTTGGTTATGGGGAGAGAAATAAAGATTGTGGCATGATTTTGGATTTTACAACTTCGTATGATATTATAATTGTAAATACTCACTTTAAAAAGAGAGATAAACATTTAATTACTTATAAGAGTGATCATAACTGTAGTCAAATAGATTTTCTCACTAAAAAGGTAGATAAAGTTATTTGTAAGAATTATAAAGTTATACCTAGCGAAAGTTTGATGAATCAACATAGGTTGATGGTATTAGATATTTATTATAGAAAATAAAAAAAGAAAAATATAGTAGAAAAAATTATTAGGACTAGATGATAAAATTTTAATGATGATAATGTAAATACTCTTAAGAATAAGATGGAAAGGGAGACGACTTGGAACTTAGATGAGGATAATATTAATATTATTTGGACTATGATGGCTAATAAGATTACGAACTTAACAAAGGAGATTTTTTGTGAAACTTAAGGTAGAGGTATAGCCTTAAAAGAGAGTTGATGATGGTGCAAGAAAGTTTAAAAAATATTTTTTACTAAAAGATCATGTTTTAAAGATTAATAAAATTATAAAAAAGAGAAAAATTTTAAAAGATATAAAGAATCTAAAAAAGAGGCTAAAAAGAAATTAATATGACAAAATATAAAGCTTATGATAATTTTTATAACAAATTAGACACTAAAGATGGTGAATAAGATAAATATCGAATTAATAAATCTAGGAAAAGAAAGTGTAAGGATTTATGTAATATTAGATGCATTAAAGACGAAGATCAAATAGTACTTGTTAATGATAACAAGATTAAGAAAAAATAAAAAAAATATTTTTATAAATTATTTAATGAATATTCCATGCAAGACTTAGATTTAATGATAAATAATAGTGATAGATTTAATAATCATATATTTATTCATAAAATTAGAGCTAATGAAGTAAAAGACGCATTAAAGAAGATAAAAATAGTTAAGAGTGTGAGGTCTAATAGTATCTCTATTGAGGTCTGAAAAAGTTGAAGGGACAAGAGAGTAGCTTGGTTAATCAGCTTGTTTAATAAAATCATGTGATTTGGAAGGATATCTGATAAATGGAGAAAGAGTTTTTTAGTACCAATTTACAAGAATAAGAGTGACATACAAAATTGTTCAAATTATTATAGTCGTACTATGAAACTTTGGAAAAGAGTTATCAAAAGTAAGATAAGACTTGAAATAAATATCTCTAAAAATTAATTTGATTTTATGCTTAAAAGATCAATCATAAAACTTATTTATTTATTAAGATAATTAATGAAAAAGTCTAGGAAGAAAAAGAAAGACTTGCATATAATTTTTATTAACTTAGAGATAGCCTATGATAGGGTTCCTAGAGATTTATTATGATAGGTTTTAGAAAAAAAAGGTGTATCCATTGGTTATATTAATGTTATTAAAGATATGTATGTTAACAAAGCTACTAGTGTTAGAACTATATGGAGTGTGTCTAGTGAGTCTCCTATTAACAGAGGATTACACCAAGTATCCACATTAAGTCCTTACCTTTTTACATTGATAATAGGTGAACTTACAAGTCACTTACATGATAGACCTCCTGGGTATATGTTATTTGCTAATGATATTATTTTATTTGATGAAAGCCTGAGTAGAATTAATTATAAACTTAAGTTATGAAGGCAACTCTTAGAAACTAAAAGTTTTAGATTAAGTGGGACTAAAGAGAATATAGTTAAATTGGATGAATAAAAAATTCCTTAAAGTAGAAGCTTTAGGTATCTTGAATCAATTATTCAATAAGATGGAGATAACGATGAAGATATTATTCAAGAGTAAAAGCAAGATGGTTCAAATAACGAGGGACATCAAGAGTCTTATATGATCATCAAATACCTTTAAGATTAAAGAAAAAATTTTATAAGATATTTGTGAGACCAACAATGTTTTATGGATCTGAGTATTGGGCAATTAAAAAAAACATATATAAAAAGTTCGTGTTGCTGAGATAAAAATATTGAGATGGATATATGGAATTACTAAGAAAGATAGAAAAATAAATACTTTTATTCATGAACAACTAGGTAACACTTCAATAAAGGATAAGATAAGAAAAAATGGTTTAAGATAGTATGGGCATGTAATGAGGAGACCTACTGCAGTCTGAAAATGTGAAATAATTAATATTAGTAGTACAAGAAAAGATAAAAGAAGACCTAGAAAGACTTTAACAGAAGCTATAAATAAAGATCTAAGTCCTATGAACCTAACTAAACATATGACTTTTTGCATATCTTAATAGTGGCAAAAGATCCATATAACCGATCCCAAATAATTAGGACCTAGAGCTTTGTTATTGTTGTTGTTTTTGTTGAGCTTATATAGAACAAAAGACTTCCAATTTTCCTGCTTACCAACAGCTGCAATGGAAGACATTTTGTACGTTGAAAAACACCTCCCTCGACCCAATCATACTATCCAAGGAGATTGTTGTTCACAATAACGATCACCGAAATAAATGTGCAAATTTGACCTAATCTACTCTTTCCATCCGCTCGATTCTTTTTTTGTAACAAGAAAGCATCATTCCCCGGACAGTATCACTTTAAATTATATAATAGCATATATCATAGGTCCTTTTGTACTCTCTTTTCGGTAGATCTATATAGTTCCTCGTATTTTGAAAGTCCAAGGGAATCTGCCACAGTCGCAAATTAATCTAATTCTCAGGAGCAACAAGTACCAACAGACCACTCCATAAACGAATTGGCAATTGGGATGAAAACAAATATCACGCCAATTAAGTTCAGTACCAACTACTAAACTAGAAAAGAAAAGCTCACCGTAGATCCTCATATCAGAGACCTGGCTATCCAGCGAACACCGGACCGCCGCCAACCGCGACGGCCGCGAATTCGACACAAGCATGCCCCGCCGCGGGCTAGCGAAGGAGGTAGCAGGAACACAAGTGGGAGAGCAAGAAGCGGAAGCCATGCCCGCCCTCGAAATCATGGAAAGGGGAAGGAAGAGAGCTAGAAACGGAGCGAGGGCGAGAGTGCGGCAGTAGAAAACCCTCTAGTGAAGCATCTCCAGCGGCACAGATGCCTGCCACTTTGAGTTTGTCGGGGCACAACAAGAATTTGGGAGAGGTGATCGGTTACAGCTCATAAAAAAGAGGTGGGGAGTGATGCAATCGATGGAGAGGTGTCGCGCTTGTGTGCTGCCTCTGTCCGTAGTGCGCCTTATCTGCTCCCACGCCGGTCGGTGGCACAAAATTGATGTTCACGACACGACTCAACACATGCCTTGGATAACGGGCAGAGGGTTAGGCGCTCATCAGTAAGCCCGGCGCCCGCTTACCGCGCCACGTTCCCCATGGGTTCGGCGGAAGGAGACGAATTCTCCGTTTTGCCCCCACCGGACGTGAGTACACTCGCTGACGCGCCACGTCACCTTGTCGGCAATTAAGTCGCTGAAAAAGTCTGAGCTTGTGGCGCTGGGCGGTGCGCGTCTTCAGGTGTGCCAAACGCGGTCTATAAGCAAACAGTTACTCGAATCGGGACACACTATGAGGGTTACGTGTAATTATATAAAATATATTATAGATATAATTAAATTATAATTATAATTATTAATTAATAAAATAATAATTATAATATATTTTTTAAAAAAATAATATTGATAAGAAGAACTTTCATAATTATTTATCCTAAATTCTTTACCCTCATCTATAAAATGATAGAATCTTCTAAGAATTATATACATTATGTATGAATACACGAATATGCAAAAGAGACATGGATATATGATATTATTGAAATATTATATGATCTTTAGTTATATGAACTAGTTAATGAGAGATTACACATATCTTCTCTAATCTCACATTTATCCTTAATTTATCATTTATAGTGGTCCTCTGAAGAATAAAAGAAAAAAAAAGATGATTTTAGTTCTCCTTGTACATTGACGTTATTATAGTTTTCAGATCTAATGACGGTGCACCCACAAATCAGATTAAAGCTTTCTGAATGACATTGAAAGATACACATCATAAATTTAATCTATTATTGTTTGATTTCATATTTTAACATTAAAAATTTTTATATAATAGAACCATAAGGATGGTTTTAATCCTCACAATTGGTATTAGAGTCGTGTTTGTAAAATCAAATATTTTAAATATATTTGTTAGCACCTTTCGCTCGCGAAAAGATGTTATTCGGTTCTTATTTACGATACATGAATGATTTGTTTATGTTGTCGATCTGCTTTTATATCAAAT
>LVTN01000718.1:55074-72457 GCA_001649415.1 Musa itinerans | reverse complement strand
GTATATATATATATACATATATATATATATATATACATATTATATATATATACATATATATATATACATATATATATATACATATATAATGCATGTCTTCCTGTCGACTTTTTTTTGCATGTTCAGTAGACATTCATGCATTTGCCGAACAATATAGTCAAGCATGTGTGCTTAATGGGAATAAATTATGACTAAATGTAGAAATTACAGAAGATTATGTTATTACAATAATAAGCACACTGATATGGATGGTATTAGAAACCCCAAATGATTCGTCCAAGTGATTGGTGTTGTCAAGTGACTTAATTATCAGAGAGTTATAATAGGAAAGATTGAATGGTTGTCTTACCCTAATGATATTAATTCTTTTATGTAGTTTCCAGAATCAAAATCACATGACAGAACTCAATCCCATGAGAAGGAAAGCACAGCAAGTACACACAGTCTGGATGAGAAACAATACAAGTTTACCAGATGTGGAGAGGAAGAACAGATTACAGAAGGCCAACAAAATACAACATATGATGTCTACTGATCCATGTGATCACAGATCGTAAACTTGCTTGCCGGTGAACTTGACCTCGATGGGGCTGACGTTCTTCCCGATGGATCTCATGTTCTGGCCGACGCCCTGCCGGCCGGGGTTCACCTTCTCCGGGTACACCCCGTCCTTGGGGTGGAGGTACTGCACCTCGCCGTTGGGGAACACCCGGTAGAACTGGTACTTGATCTTGTACTTGGACCGCAGCCGGGTGCCGAGCGCCAGACACTGTTCCTTGCGCGCCAGCTTCAACAGGTTTGGCCCCTGCCGCATGATGGCGGCGCCGCCGGTGGGCATCTCGAACACTTGCTCCTTTGGGGAGTCCCAGGTGATGACGTAGAACTCCTCTACCTGCGCCTTGCGGAGGAGCCCCCCGGTGCTGCCGCCGAAGATGGGGGAGGGGGTGTTGGGGTCCAGCTGAGGCGGGGTGAAGCCGGCGGGGGCCTCAGGAGCGGCCTCGGTCTTCTCCTCCGTGGCCGACACCCTAACGCTGGCGCCGCGAAGCGACATCGCCCCGGCGGTGAGCGGGGTGTGCTTCCACGGGAGGAGGGAGCGGGGGGCGGAGGGCTTGGAGGACGGGAGGGCGGCGGGAGGGGTGAAGAGGGAGGCTTGGGGCGACGTGGCCATGGAAGTGGTGATGAAGCTAGAGACCGTGGTGGTGGCAATAGAGATAGCAGGTGGCGGAGGGTGAGGGGGGAAGCTATTTGTGGAGGAGATGAAGGATCGGAATCGGATATGGTGGGATGAGTTGGACCAATGGGAAGGGGTGATTTTGATAGGCATTGTTACACACACCACTTGTGAACAAGCATGGAGATATCGTTTCTTTTTGTTTGCTTTGCGTTCAAATCTATTTTGGTTCTCCGGATATTGCTGATCTCTCATGAAAACAAACCCATGGACTGAGGAAAAACTCCTCTTATTGGCTAGTATAAATCAGAGATCCAGTGGCAAATTTCCACCTCAATATTGGATATATACCGTTTCAATTTCCATATGTAGTCTATCTAATGGTTTAATGTTTATACACACAAAGATTGATATGAACTATTTTATAATGCAACATAACATACTTGAAAATCTTAATGTTAAGGTGGTACATGTTAAGAAATAATTTAATACTATTTAAAATTAGAATGATGAGTTTGTTTAAGGTTTTGAGTAATCTTAATATGAGTGCAGAGAGTTCTAAAGATTTTGCATTTAATATTTTTTAATTTTTTTTTTAAAAATTTGTTGTAAATGTATGCCGATAATGGAGAATGGGATTTAGAGGGAGGGAAACATTGGTTGTTACAAGTAGACTTTTTTTTGTTGTTGTTGTTGATATAACTCATATTCTCTTTATCTATATAGATAGTGTCATTCTCTCAAAACGTGCAAGAACTTCATCTTATAAATATTATATTTCATGTTAAGTGTATTTTTGTCTATTTATTCAATATCAATAGCCTTTAAGTTGATAATGTTAAAACCAAATATGATTTGATAAATCCTTTGATCATTCGCTATTCTTCAAACCTAAGCTAGAGTTGGCATTTCTTTCTCCATGCTTTTAAGCTTTATGATATGATTTTATTAAATTTATCAGTAATGGTTCATTTGTTAAAATTCTCTTTGACAATTGGAGTATCTGATATCCTCTTAGCTTATAAGCAACCTTTTTGGGTATTAAGCATTTAATCTGGTTTTACTCTTATCAACAATCTTCAATGGGATAGTGACAAGCTTGACTCATTATTTGGTAATCCCTTAATCCAAGAAATTTATAACATTGACCTACCTATCGAATCCTTGATGATTTCTGATTGTGGAAAAGGATAGAATCCCTATTAATTTGCTTTCTCGTTTACTCTCCTCCATTCAAAGTTAGCCATTGGCTTTGCAGGCCAATGACAACGCATGTGGAAAATCCTAATTGTGTCTTGAATTAAATTATCTGAAAATTTTTACATTGTCACTTCTCTTTGTCTAATAGGCTTTCTGGAGAATTAATGACATTCTATTTTATGGTGTTGATCTTGAATCTTTTTTCACTGTTTCTTTTTTTACTCGTTTTTTCCTAGAATCTGACAACTTATTTAGGATAATATTTGCTTTCGATTCTCATTTTTTGACGAACGGATTTCTGATTGTTGGCATGAGAAAGGTAATTGACTTCAAAGCTTCGTTGGTGATAAACTAATTGCCATGATGGATTTGGAGGATTAGAAACGATGTCTTACACAATCGCATTTCTTGTTCTCCTGTCTGCATTTTGCATTGAATATTTTATTCAATTCTAGATTATGATATTGATGTTGCTCATTCCTCTAAAAATACTCTCATTGAATCACTTCCAAAATATATCAAATGATTTAAACAAAAATCATAAATTAAACTATGATGGTTCAGTAAAATACCAAGATGATGGTCTAGGATTTATTCTCAGAGATGATATCCATAATAATTTATTTGTTGGTTGTAGGTGGCTTGACAGGAAAAGTATCCCTTTTTGTGAAACTGTAGCGATCAACTATTGAATCTAACTATAAAAGCTTAATCCTAAAGCTTAGTCCTCGTTCTAAAAGAGAGTTAGCAGCTCCTCGATATATTTTGAACATTGTCAATGATATCTAGGTTTTCTATAATATTTTTAAAAATTTTGAATTCTCTCATGCATATAGAGAGGGGAATAAGGTGATCAATTGGCTAATCACGCATATTTAGACTTGTAGATCTATTTATTTTTGGAGAGATGACTGGTCCTCTAATATGCTTTTGCTTCTTTATTCAGATAGTAGAGCGAGTATTGTATTCCATAATATTTAATTATTAATAAATTTCTTTAAAAAAAATTTCCCTAACTCCTTTTTTAAATAAGCAACCCACTTATAGATGTTATAATTGCCCGTAAATAAATAATATAAAGCGCATATAGTTATTCTTATCCCCTCTTCCTCTTACCCGTTGAACGTTATTCTGCTCTCTTTCATCAGGAAAAAGAGAGAAAGGGAGTCTCGTTGAAGCCCGTGGATTGATCGGATGGGGCGGGGTCTTCCATGAGGCCTGCATTATTTGCATTCATAACATGGACCTAGATTGGTAAACAAGGTTCTAAATATAATTAATGTCATTGCCTTGTCATGTTTGTTTTGATCTGTGGTAAGATCCATTTCCATTTTTTAATGTCCTCTTCTAATCTTCTTTTGAATCAAAGTTCTCGTTTGATACCTTATGGACGCGTTCTGATCCATGACTGGACCAATATGAACTGGTACACGGAACATTCGTATATCAATATTATAAAATCTAAAAGATTAAAAGAGAATAATAAAAAAATGAGAAGAAAAATAATAGTTTAATCAACATAGGTGAACCTATTTCGTAAGACCTACAAACGGATAAATTGAATCGGACCATCCGAAAAATGGATGATCCGTGTCTCGTTCATGTCCGGACCAATAAATATGCTCGAGTACCAATCGGTCCGAACAGAGCCGAATTAGAATTTTAGTAGTTCTATTCGATGGATTTTATATGCAACATATCTGAGAAATCACAACAATTCATTAAATTATTGGTTCCTCAGATCATGGATTTTAGGCTGCATTTGGTCCAACCCGAATCGAGCGAGACACAGAAATCGCGGCAATCTAATTACCATGAGTCGACGCAACCACAACTAGAAGGCGTCGAAGCAACGGCATCCACCTCTTGCGGATTTCTCGGTGGACATCCCCCGATCGCTTCAGGAAGCGCTTTATCCCCAGTCACTTGCGCAAACCCCGTCCATGATCGTCCTCCAAGCCAAGCCTCTCTCCGCTCTGCTCCCCGTCCGCTCCGCTGCCATGGAAGCAGCAGCGGCCGCCGCGTCGCCGCTCTCTGCCCTTTTCTCCCGCTCCCCCTCCTCTCACCTCCGCTCCGCCCCCGGCTTCCGCCTGCTGGCCCTCTCGCTGCCCCTCGCTGACGAGCTCCGCGCTCCCTCTGGCACTGCTCTTCTCCTGCCTCCTCGCCGGTTCTGCGTATCTGCTCGGAGCTCCGGCGATCAGATCGTTGCCCGCCCGTCCTCCGAGATGCGGAAGAATCCGTTTGGAGGCTGCGACCGCGGTGCCGGTGACGAGAAGCTCCGAGCTCTTAGGGAGCTATTCTCGAGGCCAGATGTCGGTATTGATGCTTACATTATCCCCTCTCAGGATGCCCACCAGGTAGTCTTCGCCAATCCTTGCAAGAATCAAATGAGTATACCGTTTCGCTTCAGTAATATTAGCTCTATGGTTAACGGAGTCTCGTAGAAGTCGCTGTAAGACGTCGAGCTCTTGGAGCGGAGGTGTGTAAGATTTGATGATTTACGCTTATACTCGTGAATATCAGTCATAAGTTTTGTAAGCCAGATGTAATGTAGAAATTTTTGGCTCTGAGCAGCGTGAAATGATCCGTTACCTTCATCTGATTCTAATCGATAAAAAGGACTAGAACCTTAGCAACACCCTTGACTATTCCTTGGCTTAAAGAAACTAAAGTAAAATAATCATTTATTCACCCTTGACTATTCATTTAGTTGTCTTTTTTCTGTTTCTTACTCACCATGGAAGCAGAATTTAATGGGTTACATTGAGACTGCTAGAGCAAAGTTGGATCTAAAACTAAAGTGTAGGCATGGATTATAAAAATGCGAAACATGAAGACAGGGAGAAGAGAGAATAAAGTAATAAGAAGAACCAATGAGATGTTTAAATATCTGCTACAAAGAGATTATATTGCTCATAGTTCATGAACTGTTCTTTATAAGTGTGTTCTTCCTCTTCGGTCTATCAAAGTCAAACAGAATGTAGCCATGCAAAAGGTGAGCAACTGTACGTGTCTTGAAATGATATATAGGCAATTTGATCCCAGGCCCAACTTTAAAAACCTGGTGACCCTTCCTTCACAAAGTTTGCCTTTTTTTACTAGATCTTGAAAGCTTTCCTCTTCCCTTGCTTTAGTACTTTAGGAAGCAATTATTGTATCTGCAGGCTATCTCATTCCAAGTTTGACAGTACAATACAGGCACAGGTTCCCTTGGTGTGGAATGTAAGAAATAATTAAAAGAATCTAAAAAAGAAGAAACTATATTGAAGAAGTCTGGGGTGTTGAATTTAGATACATAATCTTGTTTGTTGTGCTTATTCCATGTGGCCAGTTAATAACTTTTGCCAAATGAGTCTTGGCCAGACCTTTTGCATTCTGGAGGTTGCATGAGGTTGGTAAGAGTCTGTGTGTAGTGAAAATGGATTTATTTTGTCTATGTGCTTATATTATGAGTACAGATTTTCTGAGAGGGTGGGAATGGTTAACAATTTGCAGAAAAGGGACTGGTGCTGTGTGGTTCATGGCATAAGTTTGTTAACATAGTGGAGACTTTCATCTATCTATGGTTGGACGTTATCAAACATCCTGAACTAAATCCAAAATTAGGATACTTTTATTCAGTCACTTGTTCTTTTGTGCTTTCTTCTACACAGTACCCTGATGAGGGCTTCAAGATGAGAAAAATGATCAGTTGAGATGTTCTGTGGAGCCAATGTTTACTTCGATCAGTGCTTTCTGGCCATTGTAATGCTATCTTTAGAAGTAGCACGATTACTTCAATATAGCTGCATTTTTGCACATCTTTGTTCGTAATTGACCTCCATTTATTTGAAAACATTATCATATTCTGTTCCCTTGATGATGAAATTATTTTTCATTTTTCATCAATTGTTGTCCTTTATGACATATATCTGATTTTTAATTGATAGAGTGAGTTTATTGCTGAATGCTTCATGCGACGGGCCTACATATCGGGCTTTACTGGTAGTGCTGGGACAGCTGTGGTAACGAAAGAGAATGCTGCTCTTTGGACTGATGGGCGCTATTTTCTTCAGGTTTGTAGTCTTTCGCCAAAAGTTGTCAGCCTATTTTGTATATCTGGATTTAGTCAATGATATTGGTTCATATTGACTGAGAATTAATATTCGTATATCATGTTAGCATTTGTGTTATTGGTGAATAGGCTGAGAAGCAACTGAGTCGTGATTGGATACTTATGAGAAGTGGAAATCATGGTGTTCCTACGACCAGTGAATGGCTTAATGATGTCTTGGCTCCTGGTTGCAGAATTGGCATTGATCCTGTAAGTTTTATACTAATTCCTTATTGCATCTTAATGAACATTTTTTCGTATTAAATATTTAGCTTTGACATTAGAATGTTGCTGAAACTGATTTATTGGGCCCTTCTGTTCATGATCTATCATTTTTTACATAGGTTGAACATTGGCAGGTTAAGTATCTTTCAAAGTAGAGGTAAACAACATTCTTGGCAAATTTTTATATTGGAATTGTTCGTTCCAGTTTACATTTTCATCTTAAGACAATGGGAAATGTAATTTATACTTCGAGAACAAAGTTGGATGGTAAAAGCATCATGGCTTTACACGAGGGAACTGTTGGAAGAAATTCACTGAGAAGAACACTAAACATGCAAAATAGTTTTTCTTTTGTTTTCATATGACAGAATCCTGAACTTATTAGATATTTAACAAAAAAGGCATATGTTGATATATGTCTTCGGAAGATTCCATGAATTGTTTATTATTGTCCTATCCTTTTTTCTTCCATCAATTTCTGGTTGCCCATCGAGCATGACCAAAAGGTTGAGAAGGCCACATGGAAGATTTGCATAGTTTTCACCTCTGGCCACAATTGGCTATCAACTTGATGCTAACTTTTATTGTGATGCTGAACTTCTAGAAAGCAAAATTTGTTCACAGATGAATTGACCTGGCAAACCTAAAAGAGTGAGGAAGTTGCATGTTCTGACTTTTTTTTTGCTGTAATTCAAACTCATGCAACCACGGAGAAAATAAGCAAATTTAAGTTTGCAAAGAGAGTTGTTGCAATGCACTGAGCTTCTAGAGTGGGCTCAGGTCTACCCAGTGGCAGTAGAGGATCAACAACATGAGGGGACCAGTAGTATCAGTATCAAAGGCCTGGCCCTGGCTAAATCCCTCCCAAATTAGGACTGTACATTCCACTCCGATGCAAAAGAGTTCTGTTAGATCCATTTTCTTATGTGAACATAGGAGCAGATCAACATAATATCCTCTTGATTCCTATTAGGAACCAGTGATCATTTAAACTGAAATATCAAACATGTCCACCTCACCTTGCTGCACCATGCCACACAGCATATATTTCTGAGAGATACAGTTCTTTTCAAGATGGTATTGTCTCATCTATATGGCACAACTCAGACTCGAAAAACTCTTTTCAAGATGATATTCCACGACCTTTTACCAATTTGAAGTCAACACAGAAACTAGGTGAAAGAGAATCTTGCCTACTCTTTGGATAAAATAAATTTCTTTCATGAGCAATTTGAACTGCTGCTGAAGTGAATTCATTTACAGTGTTCTCAGGAAAACCTGGCTCTTTCTTTTGCATATTTTTTTATATTCCTGCTTATAGTTACTATTTGACCATCACTTTTCCTTTTGGTTATTTGTTAATTGATGTATAAGTTGGTATATCTACAATCCTCGTAATGGCTATTAACATTTAAGGATCTAAATTTCATCCCATAGTTTCAAAAATTGATACAATTCTAATGTTGACCACCTGTCTAACTGAAGCAGCACACCAACATGTATCCTCCAATATCATTGGAAAAAAGAAAATGAATGGATGCTGAATGTTATACAACTTTTTCGGTGCTTTGTTGGACTAGTAGCTTCATCCATTTATCTTGTTGTGTTAATAGTTTCGACTCAAGGAATCAAACACCGGTTATATTGGTACTTACCAACCAGTTTTTACCTCTGACCAAGGTTTGGTCCTTGACTATAGTGGTCAGTGCTGATGGGTTTTTATTTTTTTTAATTTTTTCAGTGGTATTGGGTGGTACAAATTGATATATTGCTCGTATGTTGGTACTACTGGTCTAACTGGTTGCCGAATGTGGTAATGGATCGAAATTTAATTCCTTGTTTCTGCTCTTTGCAGCATTTATCCTAGACATGTTGTTTTTGTGCTCTTGCTTTTTTGTTGTCCGCTGTGAGTTCACTGATTAACTTTTTGCTATATAAAAAGTTGTTGCTGGAATCCTTTTATGCTTGTGCTGAATATAACATCATGTTCTCTTTGACGTTTTGAAGGGAGCAGTTCCTCTTTTCTTCCAATGCAGCAGAAGAATTGAAAGACGAAATTTCTAAGAAGGATCATGAACTGGTTTTCCTGTATGACTTCAATCTCATCGATGAGATTTGGGGAGAATCAAGGCCAAAGCCTCCAATTAACCCAACTAGAGTTCATGACATTAAATATGCTGGTGTTGATGTCTCGTCTAAGTTGTTTTCTTTAAGATCTGAGCTTAACGAAGCTGGTGGATCTGCCATCATTATATCAATGCTTGATGAAGTTGCTTGGCTATTGAACATGGTAATCTATCTAGCCTACTGGACAATATGCACAATTACATCACAACACCATAAATAAGTTATCTGGGCAGGTTTCTTCACCAATGGGCTTTAGTATTCATAAATCTCAAGGCCACCAAGGTTTTCCACTTCAAAGAAATCAATGCTCCATATGTTGATCTCTTATCCACTGAAAAATCTGTGGTCGAATTCATTATAGTGTTATCTCACGTGTGACTGTACAAATACTCTTGAATTTTGAGTTTGTTTAGTTTGTATCTGGGTTTAAATACTGGTTTGATACTGATTTCAGTAACCTATTAGACTAATAAGGTACTGGGCAATATAAAGTGACCTTTACAGCCCAATATAATTGTATAAAATAATAAAAAATATATGAATGGTATAGGTATTGCCGTATTGGTATTAAGCTCTATACTTTTTGATACTGGTACTTTGTCGATCTGCTAAGGTACTAGTTGGTATTCCAACCTGTATTTAAAACGTTGTTTTATACCATCAAGTCATGGCATCAACAACCTTTCAAGTGAAATAGTACTAAGAACCTTGTTTCTTTCTTTTTATAAGCTACAATTAGATGCTGATTTAAGACTAACTTTTATTTTAGTGAAATATCTCAACATTTTATTTTTAGATTATTAGTTGGAGCATGTAAGAGATTATTAGATACTGTGGTACTGAATTTTTGTTGCTGCACTCAGCTGAGCATTATTTTTGAAATGCAATTATCACTACAATTAATGATTTCTTTAGTTGCTTGAGATTGATAGCATGTCTGGAAAAGATTTACACGAGTACTGTAAAAGATAGATGATATAGCTTCAAATCTGTGAACAACTGCTATAGCAACATGATGATACATGCTAACAGTTCTGGACTGAAAACAACAGGAATGAAGATGTTGATCTCTGCTGGACTACACAAATATTTGTGCATCTGCAGACATGAGTATAATGACAAATTTCATTGTCAAACCTCCATGCAAATTACCCAATATTTGAGTTCTTCTTTTGTTAGTGCAATCTGCTAAATGCCATTTCTGTGGTATTTATGCCAATATACATCTCATCATAGAACTAGGCTCTTGAATGGACGCTTCATGCTTCTTTTGTTTGCTAATTAAGCAAAAGTTAACTTTTAACCTTGAACTAATTGCATAAGGTTATGGTAATCTGAGAATAAATTTAGCATTCGATGTTTCTCTCTGTCTCTATGACTAGCACTTCTTGGGAGAACTTTATTTGTCTTGAATATTGTTCTTTCAATTATAAACATGAATATTTGATTAGGTAGTTTGTTTTCTACTTGTGTATCAAGCATTCGTTGATGAATGAAATCAATAGAATTATTTGATTTCATTTTCTGATAAGCTCTTGCAAACTTCATCATCTTCATCAGATTCTTCACACCGTATTAAAGTAATATATTTCATGATGAATACAGTAAGGAAGTCAGTTAATTCACAATTATCAAAGTTGAACAAAACAGGGCTATTCATCTAGAGAAACTATATAAGCATGTGGTTTAAATGACTGACCCACCAGTCCGACCAATGTCTGTGTGACCTGAGAGCATGGTAACTTCGTAGTCTGGTTTTGGTAATTATTAGTTAATCATTTAATACTTATTAGGAATCATGATATATAAGTAATTATTGTAACACTAAGTTACTGTTTAAGTATATGTTGTATAATGTTTGCAAGTATTTTACATTGCCATATTCTTTTCATATTCATGACCTCTTTTTTTTCTTTTTAGTTTTGATGTATTAGCATATTTGAATGATGTTTTCTTGGTACCCATTATCCATTTTCATGCTTCTTAGCTCTTATGGTTATGAATCTCTGGCAGTTTTAGTTACATAGATGAGAGATCTCTTCCACACTTGTGATAGAAAGGAGAATTACTTACTGCCATTTCGTTTTGTGCTGCTAGAGGGAACTTTATTTCTGCTTCTATCAAATTGTTGTACAGATTTGGGATCTGAAATTTTACATGGTGTATATTGTATATCTAGAAATTTAGATTACATTAGTCCATTAAGGGGATATTGTGTTCACAGATTGGTTATGTAATGTGATTTCCTACCAGTACTATTTTGCAAAGGTAAATAATAAACTTTGTCTAACATCATGAAAATCTGTTTGAACTTCCATGTTTAATGTTCTTCATATGTTTTGTTTTTGTGATAGTAATGTATGCTGTGATGCCTTCATTATACTAATGAACATATCCCTGTTTCACTTTGTAGAGAGGAAATGATGTTCCAAATTCACCTGTGTTCTATTCCTACCTATTAGTGGAGACGAACAGGGTCAAGTTGTTTATTGACAATACTAAGATCACCAAGGAGGTAAAGGATCACTTGACTAATGCTGGAGTAGAATTGAGACCATATGAAGGAATTCTACCTGAAATAGAGAGGTATTTTAAATAATCAGAAGATTTTTATTGAAAATTTTGCATGTCTTGAAGATGTACTTAATCTTTGAAGATACTTATGTTGAATTTTTTGCATGTCTTAGAGATTTGCTTAAAATATGTTTGGCATCTAATTGCCATTCATGACCTAATTCTCTAGTTAATAAGATTTTGTTTAGAACCAATTAGGTCCCCTTTCTTTACCAACCTACTTAGTAAAGGAGAAGAATAGCGTATATAAATCATACATATGCATTTTATACGTATATAAATCATATATATGCATTTTATATGTATATATATCTATTATCTATGTATTAGTTTGCTCGCTCTACTTTGACACCAGGTATGCTACCCTATAAAATTGCCTACTAATTGCAGTGACTGGTAAGATAACTGGTGCAGCCCTGTACTGAAATTGGGATTTTTCAATAATATATTTTTTAAATATGAACTTAGGGAGGGTTGTCAACTGATAGCTTTCGACAATTGTTAACTAGTCTCAGCAGCTCTCCTTGCATCTTCTCTTCTCTCTCTCTCTCTAAACCCCATCTCTGCGCTTGTAACTTCCTCTGCTTTAGCCCCTCATTTCTTGCTCATGCCATTGCCTCCTAGCATCGTTGCTGCTGCCTTCTTCAGTATGGGTCATCGCCTCCACCGCCTCCTCTTCTTCCTCCTCCTTTCCTTTCTCTTTCTCTTTGGATCAGGTGATACCTGATCCATATTGAGTATCCATATGTCATCGATCCATACCAGTATCATACCAATCCACCCATAACTGCAAATCTTGGTGTACTCTAGATAGGGGGGTTGATTGGTCAGATAATATGTGGATTTTTACATGAGTTATAGATGGCAGTTGAAGTTGGTGACTATCCTGGATGTGCGTCATAGGAAAGAGAATCAAATTGGCTGTTGCAAATAGTTTTTGAGAGATGCCGTGCCTCTTCTGAACCATTGACTTACCTGTAGTTATCAGAACTGGATTGGTAATAACCTGACCAAACCTTGGGTCGAGCATTGGTCAGATTACATGTTCATTAAAATATATGAAAAATTGCACGTCTAATATTAAAAAAATGAAAGAAATACATTTTTAACATTATTTTATTATTTTCTTTTTTCGTCCATTTTTCCTTGTTCTTCCTTAGATTCTTCACTTTTCTTCTTTTCTTTTTTCCTTTTTATTCTCTTTTTCCTCTTCTTCTTCCTCTACTTTCCCCCTTACTCTATTTCTTTCTCCCCTAACCTTCCTTTCTTTGCTTTTCTTTATCTCTCAATTGCTCTCGCTTTCTATCATTCTTATTCATTTTTAATAATGTGTTGGCAGAAGGGACTCAAATTTTATCAACCTACTTTTGAAGCCAATTGGTTAAACAATTGTTAAACCTTAAACAGTTAAATTCTAGTATGGCAGAGTATTTGATCCAATTTGAGGAACTTTTACTTATGTGTGAAATAGAAGAGGACCAAATCATTACTGTTTGAAGATTTGTTAATGGGTTGAGGTTTGACATCCAACGAGAAGTTTTCCCTAGTTTCCCCAAAACCATGGAGGAAACTTCCTGAAGAGCCCTTGAGATTGAGAAGTACATCAAAGTTTGTCCAATTCATCAAGCATCTTCTCAGTCTCTCGACAATAGAACTATTTTAAAATCTACCCCAAGTAGTGGCTTTGTTAAGCCAAAAATCCCTACTACTAGCAACAATCATGGCTCAACCATGAATTGTCCAACTTGTTCAACTACTGATTCTCAAATTAATTTGTTTTCAATCCAGTGTCATTATTGCCATAATAAAGGTCACAATACCTCTCGTTGTCCTCAACATACCCTTACCTTAAAACAAGAACTAGAGGATCAAGTCGAGGAAGCAAACCAGGTTGTTGAACTTGAAGCGTACTCATGAGATAAAAACGAACTAGAAATTGAAGATACCCATGTTAATGTTGTCCGCATTATTCTATCTATTGCTAGTGATTCCAATGAATGGAAGAGGACAACTATCTTCCATACTTTCATCCGAAGCTGAGAGAACTTGCAAATTGATTATAAATGGGGGTAACACTATGAAT
This sequence comes from Musa itinerans, assembly GCA_001649415.1. Lineage (NCBI taxonomy): Eukaryota > Viridiplantae > Streptophyta > Magnoliopsida > Zingiberales > Musaceae > Musa > Musa itinerans. Next base: position 58,984 of record LVTN01000718.1, on the reverse strand, counting down.
GTAGTTTCAAGATCTGCTATAAAAAAACTAAACCTTAAGGTAGAGTCACTTTCGACCCCATTCAAAGTAGCCTGGGTTGATAAAACCACTTTACTCGTGATCGAAAGATGCTTGGTACCAATCAAAATGGACGATTACCAAGATGAGATTTACTGTGACGTCTTACCAATAGACATTGCCTACATTCTTTTAGGTCAGCTTTGGTTATATGACCTTGATGTTATCAATCATAGGAGAGAAAACACATATGCCTTTCGATACAAAAGCAAAAACATTATCCTGTGACTAACAAAACCATTAGAAAAGGACAAAACATGAATTCCTAAGTCTCTTCCACAAGCTCCAACTACCAAGGGACTTCACTTATTGGATCCTAAATCTTTTGAAATAAAGAGCCTTGACAATAAATTTTATTTGGCCATTATTGCTAAAGAAATTCCTAAGCCTTTTACTATTCTTAACGTAACTCTTGAGGTTAAATCCTTATTAGATGAATTTTCTAATGTTATATCCTCATAATTTCATAGTGAGCTGCCACCCTCATGGGAAATTCAATATGCCATTGACCTTATCCTAGGATCGTAGCTCTATAATCTCTCACATTATAGAATAAATCCTAAGGATAGAGCTGAGTTAAACAAGCAAGTTGAAGAACTTTTGGCTAAAGGTTTTGTACGACACAACCTTTGTCCTTGCGTTGTCCCTGTCTTGTCCCCCTAAGAAAGATGGGTCTTGGAGGATGTGTTGATAGCTGGGTGATCAACAAAATAATAATCAAATATCACTTCCCAATTCCTCGACTTGAGGATATGTTAGACCTTCTCGTTGGATCTAGTTGGTTGTTGAAACTTGACTTGAAAAGCAGATACCAGCAAATTCATATTAGACTTGGTGACGAATGGAAAACAACATTCGGAACTTAAGATGGCCTATACAAATGGCTAGTCATGCCCTTTAGTTTATCCAATGTCCCAAGAACTATCATGAGCTTCATAAACCAAGTTTTACAACCCTACATAAGCAAATTTGTTGTAATTTACTTTGATGACATCTTGATTTTTAGTTAGACCAAAGAGAATCATTTAAAACATCTTCGACAGGTTCTTACTGCCCTTCGAGTTACTAAGCTCTATATCAATTTTAAAAGTGTTCATTCATGCAAACCCATGTTATATTCCTAGGCTTCATCATTTTTGCCCAAGGTGTTGCCACTGATCCTGAAAAGATCTGTGTTATTTTAGAATGGCCTAAGCCTAAAACCCTTTCCGAGGTTCGAAGTTTCCATGGATTAGTCTCTTTCTTTAATAGATTCATTAGAGGGTTTAGTTCTATCATGACACCTATCACCTATTGCCTAAAGAGAGGTGAGTTTTCTTAGACCCTTGTCACGGACTTAGCTGGAATTGCCTAAGTCGTGAGGCACCCTTGCGTCCCGACGCAAACTTAACTTGGGTTGCTTAAGTCGCGAAGCATCCTTGCGCCAACTTCTCGGACTTAGCTGGGATTGCTTAAGTCATGAGGCGCCCTTGTGACATATGTGTCCGCAAAGGGTCAGTCTAGTTGCAACCTCGTACAGGTCCCGAAGGACCTGTAAAACAGAAAGTTGATTAGATTGAAAACAAGCGACGGACAAGTCCCGACGTCTCGCCAAGAGGGAAGCTTTACAAGCAATTTAACAAGCACCTTGTGTGCACAGGAGAAAAGAGAGGAAGGAGGAAAATAAGGACTTTAGAAGGTATAATGAACAGTTGTAGGTCCACAAACAACTGCTCACCGGGTGCCGGACGCGAAGGCAAGTTCCCGTCAAGTTAACATGCGAACTTGTGAAGATTTTTCAACGCCCGATAATATACCGAAGCCCCATCCAGCCCTATGCCACCCGAGGGGTTCCAGGGTGCTGAGATGGCTGACGTTTTGGCCGTTGCAGCGGGCTATAGAAAATAGCTCGCGACATGCAAAAACGGAGCCATTTTGGGGTTTTTTGGCCCGGTGTGGTGAGCTGTCGCACTGTGTGCTGCAACCTGTTCGAACATGTATTTTACAAGCAAAAACACACAAAACCAAGGCAAAACAAGTTGCCATGTCTCTGTTCAAGCATGCAAAAGCGACGAACTGTTCGTTGAATAAAGTTGTTACGAGTGCGCGACGACCGTTCGTGACATTCTCCCCCACTTAAATTGTCGACGCCCTCGTCGACGCTTGTTGGTAGTTGTTGATGATTGCTTCTTCATATTGTAGAGCGTCTTTGGTCTCCCAACTGGCTTCAGTTCGGGAAAGCTTTCGCCACTTCACCAAGTACTCGGTCTGCTCAGCTCTATTGGGTAGCTTTATCTTGCGATTCGCCAGAATGGTTTCAACTCGCTTCTCGTAGGAGGCTCTGGTGGGGGGTAGCCGAATTGGAACACTTCAGGAAGCATCTTGCGGATTTGAGTGGTAGGCTTTCAAGTTACTGGCGTGAAAAACATTGTGAATTTTGAGCCACGCTGGCAGCTGCAACCTGTAGGAGATATTGCCCACCCTACTGATAATTATGAAGGGCCCTTTATACTTGCGCACCAATCCTTTGTGTACTTTGTTCCTAAAGAATTGGAATGATGCTGGTTGGAGCTTCACCAACACCAAATCGCTGACTTTGAACTCCTGAGGTCGCCTTCCCAAGTCGGCCCACTTCTTTATCTTTTTGGCCGCCTTCTCCAAGTAAGCCCGCACAATATCTGCATTTCGGTGTCATTCTTTTGCAAAGTGATATGCTGACGAACTACTTCCAGTATATCCGATAACCAAAGTGTGAGGAGTCGACGGTTGTTGTCCTGTAATGATCTCGAAGGGGCTCTTGTTGGACGCAAAGCTCCGCTGCAAGTTGTAGGAGAATTGGGCTATGTCCAACAGCTTCACCCAATCTCGTTAGTTGGCACTCACGTAGTGCCGAAGATATTGCTCCAGGAGCGAGTTTATCTTTTCGGTTTGGCCATTCGTCTGGGGGTGGAGGCTTGTGGAGAAGTATAACTTAGACCCCAACAATTTGAATAGCTCGGTCCAGAATCGTCCTAGGAACCGAGCGTCTCGATCACTGATGATATTGCGCGGGACTCCCCAATACTTCACCACATTCATCATCATCATTTGGCCGCCTCCTCTGCTGAACAGTGTAGGGGTGCAGCAATGAAAGTTACATACTTTGAAAATTGATTGACCACCACGAGTATCGATCCGAGCCCCCCTACTGTCGGCAAACTTGATATGAAATCCAAGGAAATGCTCTCCCACAACCTTTCTGGTACGGGCAACAGCTCCAAAAGTTCCATTGGTTTCTGCTGCTCCACCTTGTATTGTTGGCAAGTGAGGCACGTTCGAACATATTCCTCCACATCAGTCCCCATCTTCAGCCAATAGAAAAACCTCTCCACGAGAGCCAAGGTTCTGTGAATGCTCGGATGTCCAGCCCAAAGGGAATTGTGACACTCTCTTAAGAGCTCACGCCTCAAATTGTCCACTCGAGGGACGCAAACCCTATTCCCTTTTGTGTAAACGAGTCCCTCCCGAACCCAAAATCGTCGTGCCTTGCCTTCTTTGATGAGCTGCATCAGGGTTATTGCCTGGGGATCACTGTACAGTCCATCCCTGATCTTGGAAAGGAAGTTGGAGTGCAACTGACTTGCTTGGCCTCTGCCCTTCAATTGTACGACATTCACATGCTCTACTTTCCGACTCAATGCATCGGCCACGACATTTACCTTTCCGGGCTTGTACATCATTGCCATATTAAACTCAACCAGGAAGTCCTGCCATCGTGCTTGCTTTGGAGAGAGTTTTTTCTGAGTTTGGAAATAGCTCAAAGCGATGTTTGTCCTCAGCATAAATCCCGTTCCAAAAAGGTAGTGTCGCCAAACTTGTAGACAGTGGACCACCG
>LVTN01000718.1:2517-52373 GCA_001649415.1 Musa itinerans | reverse complement strand
CGCGAAGGCAAGTTCCCGTCAAGTCAACGTGCGAACTTGTGAAGATTTTTCAACTCCCGACAATATACCGAAGCCCCATCCAGCCCTGTGCCATCCGGGGGGTTCCAGGGTGCTGAGATAGCTGACGTTTTGGCCGCTGCAGCGTGCTACAGAAAACAGCCCGCGACATGCGAAAACGGAGCCATTTTGGGGCTTTTTGGCTTGGCGCGGTGAGCGGTCGTACTGTGTGCTGCAACTTGTTCAAACATATATTTTTACAAGCAAAAACACACAAAACCAAGGCAAAACAGGCTGCCATGTCTCTGTTCAAGCATGCAAAAGCGACGAATTGTTCGTTGAATGAAGCTGTTGTGAGTGCGCGACGACCGTTTGTGACACCCTGGTCGCTACCAAAGCCTTTGCTGACATAAAAACGAAAATGACCACTACTGTTCTTTAGCACCCTGACTTTGGTAAGTCCTTTGAGGTCACTTATGATGCCTCTAGTATATGAATAGGTGGATTTCTTAGTCAAGAGGGTTAGCCTATTGCCTTTTTTAGCGAGAAACTCAGTGATGCAAAACAACATTATTCTACATACGATAAAGAATTTTATGCAATTGTGCAATGTCTTAGGTATTTGCGATATTACCTTATGCTGCAAGAGTTTATCTTGTTGTTTGACTACCAGGGCCTAAGGTACTTAAATGCTCAAAAGAAGTTAAATGCTCGACATGCCAAGTGGATTAAGTTTCTCAATGAATACTTTTTTGTAAATAAGCATTGTTTTGGTGCTTAAAACAAAACTACTAATGCCCTTAGTCGAATTTCTACAATCCGATCTACCATAAGTGAGGTCATAAGATTCGAGCGATTAAAAGAAGTGTATATCTAATGTCCAGACTTATGTCACATATATCAAAAAGTCCAAGATGAAAATCATCGTGAACATATAAACTTCATTCTTAGGGATGGTTATCTTTTTCAATCTACTAGATTGTGTTCTTCGATCCTCCCTTTGAGACTTCCTTGTTTGGGATATACATGTGGGTGGATTAGCCAGTCACCTAGGCTGAGACAAGACCATTGCATTAGTCGATAATAGATTTTACTACCCTTTCTTGAAGCGAGATGTTGCTCGAGTGGTGTTGTAGTGTCACACCTATCAAATTGCTAAAACTCGCAAACACAATACTAGCTTATACACCGCTTTATCCATTCCACATTCACCATGGCAAGATGTGAGTTTAAATTTTGTCCTTGGACTTCCCAAAATAGTCATGATCATGACTTTATTCTAGTTGTTGTTGATCGATTTTCAAAAATGGTTTACTTTATCCCATGTAATAAGACCAATGACTCCTCACACATTGCTAAATTATTCTTTCGAGAAGTGGTTAAATTACATAGCTTGCCCTTAACCTTGGTGTCCAACAGGGATGTGAAATTTGCTAGCTACTTTTGGAAAACATTATGGAAACTGCTTGGCACAACATTGAAGTTCTCTTCAGTCTTGCACCCTAGACTTATGGTCAAACTAAGGTTGTTAACCGTTTCTTGGAAATTTTTTTTAGATGTTTAGTTGGGGAGAAACTCGAAAATTGGGCCTTAACCTTATCCATTGTAGAATTTGCATACAATAACTCAGTCAACCGCTCCATCGAAAAAAATCAATTTCAAACTATCCTTGACTATACTCCTCGCACTCCCATTTACCTTGCACCCATTTCACTTGACTATCATGCCTCGGAACCAACCCACTCCACTCAATATATTCATGATTTGCATGCTGAGATTCGACGTAAAATTGCCTTAAGTAAATTACAAACTTATTGTTAATGCACATTGTAGAACTCAAGAGTTCCAAGTTGGTGAGTATGTCCTAGTTTGCATTTGCCCTGAGAGATTCCTTAAAAACTCATTCAAAAAGTTGCATGCTCGAGCCATTGGTCCTTTTCCCATTATCCAAAAACTGGGATCTAATGCTTACATGCTCAATTTTCCTTCTGACTGAAATATTAGTCCATTTTTCAAAGTGGAGGATTTAGCTCCGTTTCATGGTACTTTTGATCCTCCTCTATCTACCAATGTTCCTCTAGGTGGCGATCCTCCCAAAGCACTGATTCTCCCACAACATAGGGATAACGTACAGGCCATTCTTGATGATCCCGTTGTTCGTCTACTACTAACAATTACTCAACACTTTCTTGTCAAGTGGCATGATCGTCCAGCTTTCGATGCCACTTGGATTACTTTGGAGGAACTTCGTGCCTTTACGCTAGACTTATTGGACCAGTACCTTGTAGATCACTCTTAGGGGTTGAGTTCTTTTCCATCGGGGAAGAATAAATGGAGAATTATCAAGCTTTACAAAGGATTTCAGAAAAGTTTATTCTACGCAAAGATATTAACAAAAAGTCATCAATTAATTAGCCTAGAAATTTTAAGAGTTGTGTTGAAAATTAAAAAGTCTTTTGGTCTTTCTAGAGACTACTTTTGTATTAAGTGCCTCTTCTATTAAGGGTACTTATTTATTGTTTAGTTATCTTAGAAGTCACATTTTGGATTTCTAAAAAGCATACTAATTCCTTAGGAGATTGCTCTTGGGAATTATTGTCTTCTTTAATTGTTCCAAGCAAGGTTCGTTATTTCGTATCATATCGGAGTATTGAGTTCAGCTCGGTACGATATGGTACGAGTATATCGAGCGGTACGCTTAAGTGTACCGTTCGGTGTATATATATATATATATAAAATAAAAATTCAAAAATAAAAAGAGAGGCGATGTCGTCAAAGCGACGCGACGTCGCCTTATTTCTTTCGCCCGCGTGGGGAGAAGAAACGGTTTCTTATGCTCGGTTTCTTCTCCCCGCGAAGCCTCGGTGACGTCGCTGAGGCTTCTTCTCCTCGCATGGATGAGGAGAAGTCGCCGATGACACTGAGGCGTTGTCACCTCAGACAAGGAGGAGGCGACATATCATCTGCGGCATCCTATGAGGGAGGGCGGCGATGGATCGGGATCGTCAAGGGAGAGCGGCGCCGGATCTCCAGGTTCTCCCTTTTCTTCTCACTCTTTTTGCTTCGACCGTCACCAATCGATCTTGGATGGTAACGGGGCAGAAACAACCCAAATCGACGGTATCGCCCAGTAGCGGGTGGTCCGCGTATCGGTCTACTGGCGGACCATTTCATATCGCCCGGTACGGACGGTATCATTCGAAATTAAAAACCTTGGTTCCAAGGCTCTTAGACCCCTAAAAATAGTAGAGCTTGTTAATGGATTAAACACTTCAGATTTGAATTTAAAAAAGGCTTGCATCTTCTCTCTCCTAGTCTCTTACACTCTTCTCTTGCTATCTTGTTCTCTTGCTTTCTCTTTGCATTTCTTTTTCTCTACTTTGTTCTACATCAATATGTCATATTAGTTTGCAGATTTGAACTACCACACTACTCCAATCTGAGGCATTTAGCTTGGTGGTCAACTTTTTGTCTTTAATTTAATATAGCATCAATGGAAGTCTCAAGTAGAAGACAAAGTCAACAAATAACTAAAAGATAATTGAATCTATGGAGTGAAAAGGCAAGGGGGTAGGAGGTCATGGATCTGAACAAGGTCAGAAGGTGAAGAAATGCTCATCACAAAGAGAAAGAAGACAGCAAGGTCACAAGGCCTAGAGTACATTGTTTCTTTAGACTAAAAATTTAGCATGCCATCCTGTCTTTTTCTTTAGACAGCAAGGTCACAAGGGGGTAGTTTTGTTTATACATTAACTAAAATTATTCAACTACCAAGACACTATAAAATGAGGACTTCATCACATATTTTTCCCTATTCATTATCAACTAGAACTCCCTAAAAATGCGATTATATTTTCAGGTAAACAATAGGAAGAAAAATAAAATAATGATAATATAAGACTTATACTACAGGAAACCGACTTCTAAAAGTTAGTTCAGAAACACTTCAAAATTTCCTGAAAATAAAAAATGGCCATACTAAATAACTTGACTCTTGGATTGTGATTAATCAAATCGAGTCAATAGGACTTGAACTAGAACTCCTTTTCATCAAGGGTCTCCACAATATGGGAAAATGGATCCATTTTACTCACTTATTGGTTGATTAAGGCATATTGTATGGACCCCATGCTATTTGGTGGTGCTTCTCTGAAGGTGCATATGATGTAGTCATTCTTCTTCTGCTTTTGTAAATAGGGGTATAAACTTAAAGTTGTTAGCTAGATCCTGTTAACTGCAGTAATAGCCTTAGAAAAAGGGATCCAGAGAGAACAAAAAAGTGAGAGGGGGGCAAAAGAAAAGCATTGAAAGTAAAAGAAGCCTGCTCCATAGTTACTGGACATGATAAATTCTGTAACTCTCTTCATAAGCAGCAACAGTTGCTGTTAATTGGTTTAAATGTTATATCATTCAAAAAAGATCTTGTGCTTTAATGTTATATTGTTCCAATTGATGACAGTTACATGGCCATTACTTCTCCTAGCTGATATTCTAGGTGATAACTTCCATTGTGCAGGTTGGCAGCAAGTGGTGCAAAACTCTGGTTAGATCCATCAAGTGTGAATGCTGCAATTGTCAGCATTTTCAAGTCTGCTTGTGACAAACATAATAGAAAAACTAGAAAAGGAGAAAATAAGGAAGTTGTTGCATCAATAAAAAATCAAGATATTCAGGCAGAAGGGCCTTTTGGACTGTACAAGGTTTCTCCTGTTACCATGGCCAAGGCAGTGAAGAATAGGGCAGAAATTGAGGGGATGCGCAATTCACATTTAAGGTAAAAATTAGCTTGTGATTTGACATTACATTTTGTGTTTGATAAAGTTGTCAAATCATACTTTTTATGTTTCAAACATGCAAACATGGAGCTAAATATTAGCTATGGCTAGAGATTAGTCAACTTATTCAAGGCTAAATTATTGAAAACTCTAAATCTCGAATTTAGCTAGAAAATAGTTGTTATCATGTGTGTATCTACACATACGTTTTGTATCTTAATAAATTATTGAAAACTCTAAATCTCGAATTTAGACACATACGTTTTGTATCTTAAGACACATCAACATATGCAATTATTTTACTTTCGCAAATTTCCATGTCATCCTGTATCCGTGAACTCGAAGTAGAATATGATGCTAGGCTCCATACTGGTCACTTCCTTTGCTGCTTGCAAAATTTTGCCTCTTGTATTTTGCATATTTAGTTATGAGAGGCAAAGAACTATCACGGCTCTGTCAACAAATTTGTGGCTTTGTCATCCATTAGGGTGAACCTAGAGCACAAGACTCTTACTGCAGGGTCTGAGAAGGGTAAATGTTTGCAGACTTACCAATCCCATACACTTGGTGAAATACAAGTGAATTCCATGACTAAAATCAAGATGCTTTATCTTGATTGCACAGATATTAAATTAGTAAGAAACTTGCAATAGTGATTCCTATATTGTCAAATTCTTTATGATAGTGGTCTGAACTATGAACTTTTGGCTATATGTTGCCTTAAATAGTTCTCATTATAGGAAAAGATCCATTTAGTCAGCCCTAGATAACTGGGGACATTACTGCTTGTTATTGTGGTTTCACTTAGCATGGCAATGCATAGATGAGCATTCTTGGCTACACGTGAATACATTATATGTCAGCTCAATAATATGTTGATACACCCTTCACATGACATCATGTCGTGTTACACTAGGATCATGCAACAGTGAATCTATCGGCTCACCTGTGGACCATGTGATGGAGAACCACTAGGTTTATAAAGGATTTTAGAAGAGTTTATTCTAGGTAAAGAAATCAACAAAAAGTCATCAATTAGATGGCTTAGAAACTCTAAGAGTTGTGTGAAAAATTGAAGGACCTCTTGGTCTTTCTAGGTGTTAATCTTGAACTCTACTTTTGTTTTAAGTGCACTCATTTTTTCTTCTTAGATGTGATAAGTTTTTTAAAGCTATTTAGGTCTCCTAGAAGTCACATTTTGGGTTTCCCAAAGGCATATATAAGTTCTCTAAAAGCCAGTGGAGATAGTCTAGGTGATTACTCTTACATTGTGTTTATTGATTGTCCTAAGGCTCCTAAATCATAGTAGAGCTTGTTAATGGGTGAAACAATTCAGGTTTGTGTGAAAAAACTTGCATCTTCTCTCTTCTAGTCTCTTACTCTTCTCTTTAATGTTATGCCTGTCTTGGTTTCTTGTTCTCTCTACTTCTCTTTTTGTTCTACATCAATTGGTATCAGAGTTTATCAAGAAACATGCCCTCATGGATCCCATTGGGTCATAACTAACAACAAAAGCTTCAATCAACAGTGAGGCCACTCATGGATCCTTGCACTTCCAATGTTAACTCTTCACGTGTGGAGTTGGACTTTAGGGCGACTATCCTTACAAAATTAGTGGATCACTTAGCTTTTGGTGCCTTGTAATTTTTTGAAAATTTCACTAATATTTTTGTCAAAAAATACTTTTTTTTTTAGATCGTGATTTTTGTCGCTTCTTCTCCCCCCTATTTTCTCTCTTTTTTTTTTCCCATTTATCACCCTCTCTCTTCCCTTTAACTACGGTATTATTAGACTTTAAAACCTTGAAAGTTGTCAACAAAAAAAGAAAAAAGAAAAAGAGAACCACTTGAATCATTACACCTCTACCTTAGATGTTACAATAGTTAACACCATCATTATCGAAAGGCAATTTGTTGATAGCATTAAAATCATGGCTAGGCGAGGTGAAAACCACACAATTTTGATGATTCCTAAAACCAGTAAACACCCTTAGGACCAAATTAACAGACCATGGTACCCTTAGGACCAATTTTTTGATTAAATGACCCAAGTCCTAAGAGCCCTCTATTGGCTCAAAAAATGACCCATGAATGAGGAGATTGATGAGTCGATTAGGCATCATGATTATTCTTCACAATCCATAACTTCAAATCAAGGAATTTTGCGTACTCTCCAACTCCATTTCAAACGAATCATAGGTCTACATATAGGGTATCGGTTTAGAACCATGCTCCAACAATTCCTAATGATTAAGCTTTTGACCTTAACAATGAATTCCTAAAACATGCTAGAAATCCACAAACCTGAGTAATGGGCCAATGAGTTCTGTTTGCTGACAATATGAGGGAAATGACTAAAAGAGTCAAATTGGATGTGTCAAACTTTGATTGTAGGTTTGACCTAAATGTGTTTGTCAACTGGTCAGATAGTATAGCGGATTACTTTGAGGGGCACGGAATGATTAATATTGAACGTGTGAGGTTTGCAAAAATGAAATTGTTAGGGTCCACTATGAAGTATTGGCAATATGTCCAACATAGTTTTGACTTTGTCGAGAGCCTCCTATTACTCAATGGGTAATCTTGAAACAAAAACTTAAGGAAGAGAACTTACAAGTTGATTATAGTGGGGGTAGCACTATAAATGTAGTCTCAAAATTTTTTATCAAGAGAACTTTAAGATAGTCACATTCGAAGTCTTTCAAGGTAGCCTAGGTTGACAAAACCACTTTACTTATGATTCAGAGGTGCTTGGTGCTAATCAAAATGGGCGATTACTAGCATAAGATTTATTATGATGTTCAGCCAATGGATGTTGCCCACATTCTTGGTTGTATGATCTCGATATTACTAATCATGGAAAAGAAAACATCTGTCTTTTGGTACAAAGGTAAAATCATCATCTTGCAACTAGCAAAACCGTTGGAAAAGGACAAATTAGGATCTCCCAAGTCCCTTCCACAAGCCCCAATTACCAAGGGACTCTGCTTGCTAGATCCTCTAGATAAGCCATTATCGCTAGAGAAATTCTTGGCCGTTGCACTACTTCTAACCTAACTCCTGAGGTCATCCTTGTGAGGTGAATTTCCTGATGTCATACCTTGGGAATTACCTAGTGAAATGTGACCCTTACGGGAAATCCAATGTGATTTGACCTTGTCTCAAGATCATAGCTCATAAATTTCTCACATTATAGGCTGAATCCTAAAGAGACAGTTGATTTAAACAGGCAAGTTTGAAGAACTTTTGGGCTAAAGGATTTGTGTGATATAGCTTTGGTCCTTGCGTTGTCCCTACCTTTTTAACCCCTAAGAAAGATAGTTCTTGAAGTATGTGTGTCGATAATCAGGCGATCAACAAAGGTATATATTTGAGTAAAGGTACACCATCCCTTCCAGTAATCTAATCTTCCCCAAACTATCCTTTTAGACGATGAAGACAGGAACTCACTGGACTAAGAACTCCCTAATGCGCCGAGGACGAGTGAAATAGTAATTTCATCTATCATAGAACTAGAAGATCTTCTTGATGAAACTATAGATGAAACTGGAACATGCCATTATTCTATTAAAAGTCAACTTAACAGACTCAACAAAAACAGAAAAACACTCATCGCCTACACTATCAATGGTACTCGCACCCGAAACAAGACTCTCAGGTAGGGAACTTGAAGACTAGCGCTTTGTGCCTTCGCATTTCAAAGGTGAACTCCCCCAAATTAATAACAATCCAATATCTCTTCTTGATTCCTTGACTTGAGGATACGCTAGATTTGCGTTGGATTAAGTTGATTTTCCAAACTTGACCTAAGAAGTGCATACCACTACATTCGTATTAGATTTGAAGACGAATAAAACAATATTCAAGACTCAAGATGGTCTATATGAATGGCTAGTCATGCCCTTTGGTCTATCCAACGCTTTGAGCATTTTCATTTGCTTCATGAATCAAAATCTATAATCTTACATAGGTAAATTTGTTATAGTCTACTTTGATGATCTTGATCTTTAGTAAGACGAAAGAACTAATTTAGGATGTCAAACATTTAGGACATCTTCGATAGGTTCTTACCACTCGTCAAGCTGCTAAACTATATATTAATCTGAAAATTACTCATTCAGGCAAATATGTCTCATTCCTAGGGCTAATAGTTTTTGCCCAAGGTGTTGCCATTGAGTCAGAAAAGATCCATGCCATTTTAGAGTGGCTTGAGCATAAAATCCTTTCTGAGATTCGAAGTTTCCATGGATTAGTCTCCTTTTATAGGATCTTCATTAGAGGATTTAGTTCTATCAGGGCACCTATCACTGATTATCTAAAGAAGGTGGAGTTTTTCTAGACCTTAATCGCTACCAAGGCCTTTGCTAATATCAAAACAAGAATGACTACAGTTTTTGTTCGTAGGCACCCCGACTTTAGTAAACCCTTTGCAGTCACTTATGATGCCTCTAATATAGGCATGGGAGGAATTCTAAGTCAAGAGGGTCCGCCTATCATCTTTTTCAGCGAGAAACTCAACCATGCAAAACAATGTTATCCAACGTTATTTAACCATGCAAAATAATGTCTTAGGTATTGGTGATAGTACCTTCTGCTCCAGGAGTTTGTCCTATTGTTTGATCACTAAGCCCTAAGGTATTTAAATGCTCAAACAAAGTTAAATGCCAAGCGGGTTAAGTTTCTCAATGAATACTATTTTGTAATTAAGTATTGTTCTAACGCTCAAAATAAGGTTGCCGATGCACTTAATACAAGTGGGTTGAGTTTCTCAATAAATACTCTTTTGTAATTAAGCAATGTGCTGATGCTCAAAACAAGGCTATCGATACCCTTAGTTGAGCTTCTACAATCCAATATTCCACAAGTATCAAGGTCATAGGATTGAAGCGTATGAAAAAAGAGTGTACCCAATATCTGGACTTTAGTCACATCTATCAAGAGGTCCAAGATGGAAACTATCGTGAACAATTCTCCCATGGCATCGACTCTCTCACAACTCAGGGATGACGTAGAGGCCATTCTTGATGACTATCTTGCTACATCTATTACTAGCATCATTCAACATTTTCTTATCAAGTGGCATGATCATCCAGCTTCCGATACCACAGATTAATTTGGAGGAACATCATGACTTTGCACCGAGGGAGAATGATGAAGAACCATCTAGGTTTATTTTAGGCAAAGAAATCAACAAAAGGTCATTAATTAGCTGTTCTAGAAACCCTAAGAGTTATATGGAAAATTGAAGAATCTTGTCTTTTTGAAGTGTTAACATTGGAACTCTCTCTTGTTTTAAGTGCATTCTCTTTTTCTTTTGAGTGTGATAAGCCTTTTGAAACTATTTAGGTCTCTTAGTTGGGTTTTCAAAAGATATACAAATTCTCTAAAAGTCAAAAGAGGAAGTCTAAGAGGTTTGTAACATCGCAGTTAGTCCCGTATCGGAAGTGGACAAGACGAAGGTTGACTCACAAGGGTTTAATGGGTGTACTACTAGCAACTTCAGCTTAAGCATTTTGTCAATGTTAGTGGTTTGGCTCAATGAAGCTAACAAGCCATTTATCCCATCAGATCGGGTCGTGACAATTGGTATCAGAGCCAGGTTAGTATTGGGGTATGTTGAGGGACTTCGAGCAGGAAAGGGTTACTTGTGGATGGGGTCGAAGGACACGTCACGACGTAGAGCTACCAATGGGCTATGCCTCACATGCACCCTTGAGTTGGGGAGATTGCAACACCGTAATTAGTCCCACATCAAAAGTAGACAAGACTAAGATCAAAAGTGTACTATTGTCAACTTCAGCATAAGTATTTTGGCCAATGGTTTGGCTCAATGAAGTTAACAGGCCAGTTATCCTATCTAGTCGGGTCGTGACAAAGTTACTCCTGGAATCATTACGTTCATTGATTGTACTAAGGCTCCTAAACCTTGATAAATAATAGTGCTTCTCAATGGATGAACCAGTTTAGATTTGAATGAAAAAACTTACATCTTCTTTGTTCTAGTCTCTTCCTCTCCTCTCTTGCTCTCTCTCTCTACTTCTCTCTCTGTTCTACATCACCTTGCCAGCACATTTAGTTCCTGCCAAGGACAATATAAGCTAATTACATGAGTCAGTTTGGAGGGGCTAAATTGATTACAGATTACTTTGCCAATGTTGAGTGAGTTATCTGGGTTTGTTTTGAGATGTAAAGTATTTTTTTATTTTAAGAACCAAAGGCTGAGTGTAAACTTTGTTGCAAGCACTCTGAAGTTTTGGTTGAAACTTGAAAATCAGAACTTAATTTTTTTTTTCCCTGAGACCCAGTTAACTTAAAGCTACGTTTAGCTTTGGAATTGTTCAATTGATTTCTGTAACATATAAATTGTATATATGGTTTAACTAAGTTACTGTTAACTTTGACATCCTCGTTCCTCATTTTTTATTTTACTTTGATTAGAAAGTTTTATGATGATGTGCAAATGCCATCAATTTGTTTTATGTCTATGCTTCATTGTGACAAATAGAAGTACACCTGTGAAAGTATTGATGTAGCTATAGCATTGCTACTTCTTTTAAGAATTCTTCATTTATTTGGCACCTGAGAGAGCTTGCTGACTATTGTCTTCAACAGTTGTAGTTATCTACGATCCTCTTTTGAATCATTCTGCCCATCAACTAACATTTGAGCTCTTTCAGTGAGGCCTTCTTTGTCTAAACTTGTCTTTCATAGGACCTGGGTCTAGCGATTGACATCCAGTTGGTCATAAATTTTGCTGAATTCGTTTTTGGTCCTTTTGGTCTTAGAACATGCATTACAAGCACCTGTTCCTTAGTGAGAAAATGTTCCAGTGATGGATGGTGAGGATTGCATGAATATTCACACACAGTACCAGTTTGGTACTGTCTGTGATCTCTCAAGTGTGTCAACCATTGCTTTAGGCTTTTGTGGTCTTCTGATTCCTCTGTGATTTTTGGTAACAAAATGTTGAAACCTCAGAAGAAGTTTCATAAGTGGAATTAGTATGTTAGACTCCTCCATTGTCACTCTTTGAATTTCTCTTTGCCTGTATTTTTGTTATTTATTTCCAGTTCACTTTTCTTTAATTTTTATTATGGTTTATTGATGTTCTCTTACATCATAGAAGAGCATAACAGAACAATAACGTGTAAGATTATGTATTCAAGGATATAAGTCTAGAGTACCATATCTCATATTAGAGCCTGGACTGATCAATATGGTTTGTTGGTGTTGGTCATATACTTGGCCAATATTGATTGTATCAATAAGAAAAAGTAATAAAAAAGGAATAGGTTATTCGTCCCATGTTGTGGTAGAAGCCTCATTGATCATTGGCTGGCAAGGTGTACGAGTGTTTGCCTCTGAGAGAGGGATGGACTGCAGGCCACAATGATGGGAGGTGGTGGAGGAGAAAGATGGGAGTATGAGGAGCACTATGCTCTCTACATGTGTCTGGGATTCCTTGTTTAAGTTTTTCAGTTGCTGTTGGCTGGTTTTTGATATTCAGAATTGGGTGATCCACATACTAAACTCCAGTTGGACAGGGTCTTGCTGCTTGGCAAACATGGTGTACCATGATACATAAATCATTGTATATATTTACGTGCTTACTTAAAAGGTATCCATGCTTTTATCATCATAGACTTTTATCACATTAGGTTCCTTATGGTACTACTCCCTGCAAATCAGTAAAATGATTCTTCCACTGGTTGTTTGTGGAATTGTTGCCTAATTTCTTTGGCTTGATCTGTTTCTCTAACTTGAATTTTTTTATGCTTTACTTACAGAATATTTCCATGAAGGTTAGCTTTCACACTCCCCAGCAATTATGTAATTTGGTTGTCTCCTGGTAGTATACATGTCATTATATTGAGACATGTAAATGATGGCATTTATTACTGAACTTATATGTGCTTAGACTTTTGTTGTACATGCAATAAATATGTGTTAAATGAGACATAAGATAGTCCCAGAAAAAAGCCACTAAGATTTCATAGGGCTTTCTTACTTTGTGTTGTCTTGTATCTGATCCAACATTGACAGGAAATGTATTGGATGATAAATAAGATTGATGGTGCAGTCTTAATAATGTGTATGTATCTACATGCTATGCATTAGTTTATATGAAATGATTGATAGCTTTTTGAACTATTTTTTGTAAAACCATGGATTTGGGCATGGGACAGTGTTGATCTATGTCATGCTGGTACACAACAATGTTCTAATGCATAACCCAACATGCCCTTTTGCTGTGAAATTTGAAACGTGGCTCAAAACCTCTGATAACAAGAACTAGTATGAGTTTAACTGCTGTCGATAACAAGAACTAATGCATAACCCAACAATGTTCTAAAAGTTTTGTTTTAATAATCATGCCGAGTGAAAGATTAGTGATACTTTGTGATAGGTAATGGTTTTTTTTTTTTTGCAGAGATGCTGCTGCTTTAGCTGAATTTTGGGCTTGGCTTGAAGAGGAAATTTCTAAGAATATAGCATATACAGAAGTAGAAGTTGCTGATAAATTGCTTGAATTTCGTAAAAAACAGCCTGGTTTTCTAGATACAAGTTTTGACACTATTAGTGGTAAGTGTTTTTATAATGATGTTGATAATGGGGCATGCCTTTCATGGTAAACATTGATGTTGTCTAACCATGTGAGAAATTCCATGCACCATTACATGAACAAGTTGAAATTCCCAACCATTAGGGACCAGTTATATGAATCATGATTTGCCTTATCGATCCGTACCGGCGTATCAACTAATTGTTGGTACGGTATGTACTGAGTTGTACCGAGCTATACCGAGTATACTGACACGTAGGACATGGGGCGTACCGATTACTACCCATACTGGTTCCCTATTAGACTAGTAGGTACCACTCATACCGAGCAGTATGCAGCGGTACGGTGAACCTTTGTGAATATTTTTTCCATTGAGTTCTATTAACTGAAACATCACTATTCCAAGTGATCACTATCTAATCCTTTATTATTGTTTATAATAAAGGTTGCTTAGGCATTCCTTACCGTTTGTTTCACTTCTAATCTAAATTTTTGTCGCCTAATAAGTCTTTTTATAGGTCTCTTTAACACATGCAGCCACCTACAATGGTTTTCCAACATTCAACACTGGAACTATTCTTAATCATTCACAAAAAGCCATATGCACCGTTATATTTGTCCCCCATTATCTTTCAACATAGTTATTTAAAGCTAAATATTCACTTTCTTTCTTTTGTTTATGCTGATATTTCATTGTTATATGCTTAAAATTCTGAATCACCTTCTTAAGTCAGATCCATCATGATCTTTCTATATATATATATATATATATGTATATATATTCAAAAAAACCATAAGATATACCTACAGAGTGTTTAATTTGTCAACTGAGATCGGATTTCTTAATGTAATTTTGCAATATCTTCTTTTTAGGGCTGCATTGTTTTTTCCACATATGACGAATGTGTTATACTCTTGTGCTCTTAAAAGTCTTCCATGTAAATCCAAGTCCATTAAATTCTAAGTTATATGGAGATGTTAGTGCCAGGTCAGTTCTACATTACACCACTTCAGTGCTATGATACATGTATCTACAGTTAAGGTACAAAGTAACAAGACTTTAAGTTCCCTTCCATGGATTGTAACTACCCTATCTATGTTTATGAATTTTCTATTTCTAATTGTTTAGTACTCCATGTTTGAGTTCTAACAATCCGGATTCTTCCAAACAGATTTTCATATCTTTAAAAGTTGAGATTGAGCATTTATAGCATTCCCCTACTGATCAGGCTTAATTTTTAGCTTTTCTCCTTGGAAAATTCCATAGTTCCTTTCTGCTTAATATTCATATATTATAAACAAAGAAAAAGTTATCGTTGCATTTACGAAACCCTAGGAAAAAAACAAAGAAAATGTTGTTCATTTGCTGAATTAACTTCATGATGGAGAACCTGTGTCATAATGTTCACAGTAGTCACTTTTAATTTATTGTTATCATATTTGGCCTGCTCTAAATCATCATGATTATGCATCAAACACCATCCGCTGCAACATTTCTGCAAAATTCTGGAACTATTGTTTCTTAGATTCTTGTTTCTAACATCGCTGCTATTCTCACCTCAATTATGTTATACTTATTTCTCACTTTGCTCTAGGGCCACGTTCAAGCCTCTAATGTTTCATTTCCCTAACTGCATAACCATTTTGTTTGAAACGATTTGTGGAAAACCTACTGGTTTTACATGAAAACGACTGGAGAGACAGAAATGAAAAAAAAGAAAAGAAAATATCTGTTGTACCTACAGAATTAGATGTTGTCCTTGGTGTGACAAAGTCTTGGCATTACTCCTGGAGAAATGTTATGGAGATATCCTTGATTAAACAAGATGTTAAGCTTCTGCCATATATTGTCCTATACAAAAAAATGTAAAGTGAAATGAGTCCATTATTTTGACTTTTCAATTAGGCTACTGTTTCCATACTATGCCTACTTCATCCTGCCATCCTCTTGTTCCTGGTCCACAACAACATTTGTGAAATATGTAATTTGAATTCAGCTTAAGGTTTTCTTATACTTATGTCAGTCATATTTTGGCATATTGATTGCAAAAGTAATTGTATTCATAATATTAATGTTCACCTTGACTCCTATTAGAAAGAAATTAATTTAGAGTTTAAAGCTTCTTCGTGTCAGATTAGTGGCAAGATGTATTTTGGCTGCTTAAAGACTCGAGAATGGTTTCAACAATTCCTAAATTTTTAAGTTTTCTTTGAGATCACCAATGTTATAGAATTTTGATGATTATCTCTAATTATCATGCATAATATATCTGTTAGATATCTTATTAAATAAAAGTTGACCAATTTGCAGGATATGGTGCAAATGGTGCTATAATACATTATAATCCGAATTCAGAAAGTTGTAGTGTTGTTGGTGATAAAAACCTCTTCCTATTAGATAGTGGTGGTCAGTATGTGGATGGTACCACTGACATAACAAGGACAGTGCATTTTGGTGAACCTTCATTGCGACAAAAGGAATGCTTTACCAGAGTTCTACAGGTGCTCAGCTCATCTGTTTATTATTGTTTCAGGTTCAAGCGCTGTCAATAAATTTAGACAAGATTTTTCAGTTTGTATATATTTTGCCAACTTCAGCAAAATTAGTTTATGACATGTTCTGAGTTGATTTACTTTGTTGGAACAGGGTCATATAGCTATTGATCAGGCAATATTCCCTGAAGGTACTCCTGGTTTTGTTCTTGATATACTTGCACGATCACCTCTTTGGAAAATTGGACTTGATTACCGACATGGTCAGACTCTCATGATTAGTTATATTATTGGAACATCTATTTTGCGTTTATAATTGTTGAATGTATCAGTGGATAACACGGTGTGATTTCTCCATGCATAACTTCAGGGACAGGTCATGGGGTTGGAGCTGCACTAAACGTCCATGAAGGACCACAGAGTATAAGCTTCAGATATGGAAATATGACTGCTTTGCAGAAGGGCATGATAGTTAGCAATGAACCTGGATACTATGAAGACAATTCATTTGGTATTCGGATTGAGGTGGAGACATATTCTTATCTTTTTCTCCTCTTTCAGATAAGAGAATATGAATGTTTTGCAGTAAGGGGATCAGTGTATGTGTATCACTGTCTCTTACAAATAGAAAACAGGATGTCTTTGCATGCTTCTCATTTTCTTTTGAAAAGGAGATCATGCACATGCACATGCACATGCTGCCAGTTGCAATTATTTATATATGAAAAATGGACTTCTTGTACACTCTGTATAAATGCAATAAAATGTCAATATAGGAATATTTTAAGAAAACAGTTAAAACTTGGAACAAGCTAAAATTGATGAGCATGTTATTCTAGTTCTTTGACATGACTATTAATAGAAGGAGAAGGCTATCATGCAACGACACTAATGTCTAGGTAACCCGTTATTTGGTTACTTCTATGTCCATCGATATGATTGATTTGGGGATTCTCGTTAGCATTTTGTTTCAAAAAGTAGTTCATTTCAGAAACATGTTGACCCATTAAATTTCTGTTTTGATGCACGTGATTCTCTCATGTAGGATGTGCAATACAGTGATTAATTTTCAAATATTTGTAATTTTGTGTTAATGTCTGAATTAAAAGATAAAGAGATCTTCTGTTACTGTAAGTATATTAAAAGAATTTGTGACTATCTATATTAAAATATGTCCTATTGATCTGTGTATCATTTTGTTAGTGCCTATTGATAAGAAAATTCTGTCACATATTACCTGAACGAATATTTTGTACATAGTACTAACCACTAACCTCCTTTTTAAAGGAAAAAAAAACTGTCAGAAAATTTTCAAGGTATGACTGATGTGATGTAGGAATATGGTAAAAGTTATTGTATATTTGTATGTTGCAACTATTTTTAAGTCAATTACATTGTTCTTTCCCAGCATTGGTTTTTCTTGAGGGCAATATTATCAGTCAAATTTAAATCTACAAGATCTGCTTTAATTTTTTCTAATGAATTTTTCTTAACTTTTCCTCTTTAATTTTCTTGCACCACTATTTTGAATTAACTATTATTGTCTAATTGGTGTATCTAAAGTCCTACTTAATTTCATTTTTAAAACAATCCATCATACCTATACAAATACAGGACTGTTTTTATAGGTTCAAGCCATGACTGGACGGTTTTTATATGGATCAAGCAATTTGGCTAGTTCAGTGAGGAATAATGTCCACCCAATACACTTACTGCATCAGGTGACTTGGTTAAAATTTGACCAGTACACAGGTCTCTCACTCACTCTCTCTCTCTCTCTCTTCTCTCTTATGCGCTCTCTTTGTCCCCTTGTCCTCCTCCCTGCTTGTCATCTGTGTTGCCTCGCAGCTACTATCGCCTTGCACATTGCCAATGACCCAATGTTTCCCTCATTCAGGTCACTGTCTCATCCTCTTAGGTCCTGTATGCCTCCTCTTCTGCTTGTCCTCTGCACTCTTCCTTGTCCCCTTGCTCCATCTTCTCCTCCACCAGTGTTCCTTTTCTGCCTCCTCTTCTTTGTCTCTCACTAGTCTGGGAAGTGCCGGCATGTATGCATGTGGCTACATCAATCTATATTAGTCAGGCACTGAACAATATTGGCATGAGATTGAGATGTTAAATGTTGCTCCATAAAAACAACCAAATCTGTTTTGTTTTGTTTCTAGTTAATTCAATGCTACAAAGAGACTTGTGTTGATAGAGTGATGTTTGGAAGCTGGAAGGGTGCTATGGTAGAAAGGTGAGTTTAGTTGACAGACACTTAAGGAGGTTCCTATAGGATGTAGGTTTAAATAGATTCATTGAATTTGCATTATATTAGGATTGAGATGGTTCTGGACAATTAATTCTTGTTATGTAAGGTGATTCTAACCAAAGTTTGTCATACCGCAGCATGCTACTCGGTACGAGCTGTATGTACTGGTCCAACAGGGGACCGGTATAGGTGGTATGTCAGTATGCCCCCATGTATCATATGTCGGTACACTTGGTATGGCTTGGTATAGCTCTATACCGACAGTTGCTCGGTATACTGAAACGGACTGGTAAGACGAACCATAATTCTAACCCATAAATATAGCATTTTAGACAAGAAGAGAAGAAAAATAGGTGAATGAAAGGAGAATAAGGGCCTGATTTTCTATTGCAAGAACATAATAAATAAAAGGAAATCTCTGTCTCCACTCTCCAGGTTTCAGTTTCTGAGTGCAATACTGAAAAGCATCCTTAAATAGGATTTAGAGCATTCCAGTGCCATCATGGCTGATATATATAGGTTCTCATGGAATCCATTTGAAAAGGATAGTATAATATGTCATCTCAGAAGAAAAAATTGTGAATAATTTTCATTCTTGAAGTGGACAAATAACCAACCAAAGGTTGTCCATAATTGCAGTGAAGTTGAAGCAGGGATTGCCTAATTTGCACCTGATCAGATCGCCGCATGAAAACAAAATGTTCCCAAGTTACCTTCTTCTCTGCAACAATTTTTTAGTACTAATTGTCAAATCAGCAAATACTTTTCACTGATCCACCAGCTCATTTGTTTTATGGAAGGTATCAATAACTCTATGCACCAACATAATATACTTTAAACCAAGGTCTTCAATTTCAAATAATATCGCCCGTACTGGTTCGTCGGCAGACCGTTACACGGATCACTCGCTACCTGGCGGTATTTTTTTTTACTTATATATATATATATATATATATATATATAAAGGCGACGTGGCCCTGCGTGGGGAGAAGAGAGGCGATGTTGCAGATTTTTTTTTAACTTATATTATATATTTATATATATATATAAGGCGATGCG
The DNA here is from genome assembly GCA_001649415.1 of Musa itinerans. Lineage (NCBI taxonomy): Eukaryota > Viridiplantae > Streptophyta > Magnoliopsida > Zingiberales > Musaceae > Musa > Musa itinerans. The sequence continues at coordinate 33,233 of LVTN01000718.1, read as the reverse complement.
ATCGTCTGGTAACGGGCGGTCCGTGTATCGGTCAGCTGACGGAACGATACATATCGCCCGTACCGAGTGGTATTATTCGAAACTGCATACCATATATATATATATACACCGAGTGGTATACTAAAATATACCACTCGGTATACAGTATCGTACTGTACCGAGCGAATCTCGAAACTTCGGTACGGTACGATATTTCAATCCTTGCTTTAAACATCAAAATAAGTTTGTACAATCAAAACTCAACCAGAAAGTTTGCCCAAGAAAAGCATCTGAGTTAACATGGAGATATAGCAAATTAAGTAATCCACTATAAAGCCATTTGGGCTTAATAGTAAGATAAATGCAATAAGAAAGTAATTTTCTTGCAACAAAGGTTGATATGGTGGAGTTTGAGAAAGCTAAACTTAGATGAAAACAGTCTTTGGAGGGTCTTAAAAAACAGTCTGACTAATTAGGGTCAATCTACATAGCCCTACCCCTGCTATCAGAGGGATGGTTTATTGCAACCAAATATTAGCCACATTGAAATGATTAACCTGCTTACTTTTAACCTAGAATACTAATTAAGGTGCAACACTTTGAGATTGTCTAGCACATGATTAGCCAACAAACCTTCACAGTTAATATAGGTGGCAAACTATTCGTGTCACTATTTGCTATATGTTCCCAGTCTTTATGTTTATTTTGTGAGTTTAAGTGTAGATTTATTGTATGAAAAAGAATCTGTTGTTTCTCTAATGATTCACTTCTCATGTTTGTTTTTTCAGAACCTCCTTATTGTAAAAGAGGTTGAGTTGCCAAATTATTATGGAGGCATTGGTTACCTTGGTTTTGAAAAACTTACATTTGTCCCAATACAGGTATGTAAACTTATTTTGCTCTGAAATATATTATCGTTCATGAAGAACTTGCAATTGGTGGTTAAATTGCATCCATAATAATTATCTCATATTTTATGATTAGATTGATTTCCTCAGCACACAGAGAATCTGGTGTCCTCAATTTTGCAATAGAATCTTTATATTGTAGGTGGTAAAAAATATGGAGTATCCAATTTCAGTGAAAGATATAACAACTCTATTGATATTGTTAAATATTTGCAATATGTATTAGAAAGTTATACTATTGTCAATCTTCTTGCAAGACATCAGTTAAGCAAATGACTAACGAAATACAACAAATTAAGAATTCAAATGACACATCAGGACTATTGTTCTTAGTCGTATCTGCAAATTTTTTAACAAGAAAACAAACTTAACAGAATGTGCCAAGGTATACGACAATGTGACTGGTATTTTGGGACGTGAAATTTCAACATGACACTACATGTGGCACGGATCTTGCCTTTAAGATTGTAAGGGCATGCATCAATGTATGGAACCATTAAACTTGTTGGCTTCAGTAGTTTCTGCTTGTAGAAGGCCTAATAAATTAGGCCTTCTGTCGTGAGAATATTAGTTAGATAATGTCAAAATCTTATTATGTTTTGTGGTTCTCTTAATGAGAGCTTTTAATTATGTTCTCTTATTATGTTTTGAAAGTTCTGATTGTTTTAACAATATATGTGAGCTTTTAAGTTGTTGAGATATGTATTGTTAATTGCTCAGAATGTTTAGCATGCATATTTTCTCTAATAGTAACTCTGCACTAGGCATGTGATATTAGGACAGACAAATGTGGATAGCACTAGTTTGATTGCTTAATATTTTGTATAATATCTCATCTGCAAGCACAATTAACTATATAGTTTGTGTACTTAAGTTACTTAGATCACTTACACATCTATTTGGTGTGTACATGAACTTTACAGGACATTTTAGGACAGCTGAAGTATGACATGTTTTTAGAGAGAGAAGTGCTTATATTAGATCCATGATATTCTCTCTTTTTTAAAGTTTGTGTAATTTTTTTTTGTTTGGGATCAACCTTCTGGGAAATACTTGTCATAATAAGGACACATTAATTATTGTGTTTAATGGTCTTTTTTTGCTAGAGTAAATTGGTTGACTTATCTTTGTTATCTCATGCGGAAATCAACTGGCTCAATGATTATCATGCACAAGTTTGGGAAAAGGTTAGTTACCTAAAGCATCTTAAAGCTAGCTTGACATTTTTCCTTACTGTCCTATGATTGAATTGACAATTTAGTGTTTGAGAATTTTCTTTCAGCTAGTATATTTACTTGCATGGTTTTACCTAATGTTGCTTAAAGCTTGTGCAGAAAAGGAAATTTGGTATAATCTTTTCTGACTACCTTTACTTGATTGTGAGGTTGATCCATTACTTTCTAATGTTGGGTATCTTAGGTCCTTGGCAGTTGGGTTTGGTGGATTGTGTACGGTCAAGGGAAGATATAGGACAACAGTGATCTGGTGGAATTTAAGTGGTAGGACAATTCAAGAGAAAGATGAAAAGGGGACAAGAAATAAATAAATCTTTTGCACTCGCTCAAAATCCTCATAGCTTACTTTGGGAGAAAGATTGTGGCCTCAACACATCGCATGTCATGAAAAGAAACATGCATTCATTCACTGATGTCGTAGTCACAATCCCTTTCTTCATGGACTCCCAACTATAAGAAGATAAAAGAATACAAAAATAAGGAAAGAATATAATGTGAGATTACAGTTAACAAAATTATTTGAAGACATCAATTATTTATTGTATCCTTCTTTGACGAAGATGATTTTATATATTTATTTTGATGAATATTTTGCCTTATTTGTAAATTTTTCAGCCATGATGGACCTTCCTTATAGAGACTGAATCTTCAATCAAAAATTTGTAATTATTACAGAAACCCAAAATTTGTTATCTTTCATTTTTCTTTCTTCAGTGGTTTCATTTTCTTCTCCTTGAGCAAGTTAGGAAACTAAATTATTTGTCATGTGATAACTTATGATTTTTTATAAAAGAAACCCTTTTCAGTACTAAAATGTTTTCAACGAAAAAAATTAACTGGAGTAAAATGAAAACATGTTCAATTATATCAAAATCCAAATTTTCACCAATTGAAAGTAGTTCAAGTTGTCATTTCTTCTTTCTACACCTAGTAAAAATCAGAATACATGCCTAGTCTAAAATCAGAAGGTGTCTCAATTTCCATCATGTATTGTCCTTGTTAGGGCACTAATCCTGCACCATGCTGCTATCACACACAAGTGTACTCATCTCATTGAGCTGAAACAACTCTAAGAACCTAGCCGATGATCTGTTAGCCAAACGAACCATATCAAGTATTCTGATACCATTTACAAGACCTTGGAAAATCTGCTTGACCACTAAATCACATGGAATTGACATCTTTCTCCTGATGAATGCAATAATATACTTTATCTCTAGAAATAAGTCAATTCCATGGTCTTAACGTGAGAACAACTTTATGGAACATTATAGGTCTATGTTATTTTCATCTACAGTTTATCATAATTTCATCCATTTCACTAAATAAAAACAATTGTATGGTGTGTGCAGTAGAAAAACTTATAACAGTAGACATCATGCCACAAAGTCATGCCCATTGCAAGAAACCTGTGACCACACATTTCATCTGTGCAGGGCCAATTACTTTGTTTATAGCATTTTTGAAGATGCCCCATCCCTAGAATTTCTTAGTTGCTCTTTTGCCACGGTCAAGAACTAGTCAATCATCATATTCTCTTTGCCGTGGAACTCCCAAGTCTGGAGAGTGACCATTGTAAACTTTTGATGAAGTTTTTTTTGTCTTTCCACAGGTTGCACCTATGTTGGATGGTGGGGCTCGTGAATGGCTTTGGAATAACACCCGGCCTCTTCCACAAGACTGAACTTTTCTTTTGTCCTCTCACAAGAACAGATCTGAGGGCTTCAGATAAATGTACTCCAATATTTATTTATTGAATTGGCATTACTTCTCATATGATGGCAGGAGGACTAGTAAGTGAATGTTAGATACGCAGATGCATGAGTTTCTGAATGCATATTATTTGACTGGTTCGATGAACTGCATGCAATGGACCGGTCATGTTGGCATCATTATTCACAAGACCAGTCATCACTATTCAGAGATTACATCTACCAAATTGGAGTTGATTTAATTTATAGGAGACCAGTCATCACTATTCAAAATTCAACTATGCACAAAAGATAAGTCTGTGTCGGGTTGTAATATCTGCTGAAGCATAGTATCAATTGTTGTTGACCAACCAGCTATAATGTAAGATTTGTTGGTGAAAATTGTTGTTACCCCTGCTTCTTCTCGGTGTTAATTTATCCTTTGGATTGTGTGATATTTGGTGATTGCGATGGCTTGTTCTTATTTCTTTTTCTGGCTTTGTTACTTGTAGTCAAATGGAATTTATACTACAGTGTCAATTGCAATTTCTTCTTTCTTTTTTTGTGTTACCTCATTTATTACATGTAGCTAGAGTTAAATAAATAAAATTTTACATTAAAGAAGATATAAATTATGCTGGTTTTTTACTAAAACATGTTGATAATTTGGGTATTTTTAATAATATCATAATGTATTTTAAACTTTTTAAAAATTATACTAGCATCTCACAAATGAAAAAATGTTGATGTTATATACTAAGATAGTATCAATATTTGAACATTTGCAAGATAGTATTCAAGCCAAATGTAATTTTTAAAAAAAATCAAACATTAAATTATATTTGAAATGTGCATTAGGTCCTCAATGCATACCCAAAACAAACCCTTAGTAGCTAACAGAGTTGGATTGGGCTTAACCAATTTTTTTGAACTTTCATGGATTAAATTTATTTGACTAAGCCTATCCATGTTCTTTTGCGTTGGATATCTGAATTATAAATATGGCTCTTAATAATCTGAGCATATGATTTTGTTTATTTGTTTATTGATGAGGTGATAATTTATCTGCCAAGATATTATCTCTTTCTAACTAAGATCCTATCATCACAATTATAGCTTGATCATATTTTCAAGCACACCACATCCTCTTTATGATAAATCAGTCGATACGATAGATCCTTTCAAAACCAAATGCTACAGTAGGCTCTTGAAATGTTGGCTACAGTAGGCTATTTAAATGTTGGTGAAACTCAATAAATTCGACATATCCCATCATTTGCGAGATAACTATCGAGGCGTAGGCCTTAGCAAACTTTGTAGTGGAGATGACTATTATAGAAAACTCCTCCACTGAGTCTATGTTTTGGATCCTCCACGTTGATAGACGAGCAACATTGATAAAAGGAGGGGCAAATCGTATCCTTCAAAGCCCAAAAGGAGCAGCTTATAAATATGTACTTTGATTTGACTTCAAAGTGACTAATGGCTGAATATAGAGCTTTACAAATGGGGCTTCGTCTTAGTAAAGATATAAATGTGATAAATCTAAAAGTTTACGACTCTCAATTGGTCATCAACTAAGTAAATGAAGTATACAAAGCTCATGATCCCACTATGGCTGCATATCTAGCAAAGGCAAAGCAAATGGTAGCTGACATCCCTTTATTTAGTATCGAACAGATTCCTCGGGGCGATAATATAATGGCTAACTCTATCTCAATTATTGGAATTCCAAGGGGAAAGTAGTTATCAAGACACTCAAACAAAGGAGCATAAACAAAAGTGAGATGGTAGTGACATCACTTGTGACACTTTGGATGGGAAATATCCAATGATACCTCAAAACAAGAGTTTTTTCAGTATAGCATCATAAATGATGTACTCTACAAATGATCTATAACATAGCCTCTCCTATGTTGCCTCCACCCTAAGGAGGTTGCTCGAGTGTCATATGAAGTCCATGAGGGAACACGTGGAGAATATATTGGAGTATAATTTGTTACCTTCAAAATTCTATAGTAAGAATATTATTGACCGACCCTTAAGTAGGATGCTCTGAAGTATGTACACTACTGTAGTGTCAACGCAATGCTTGAATATAGGGATTCCCCTCAACCGACTTGACTCCCTTTTACTCGGCATCGTCTTTTGTCATATGGGGGTTGGACATTTTATGACCATTCTCTCCCACCTTAAGCCAAAGAAATATCTTGTAATTGGAGTTGACTATTTAACTAAGTGGGCCAAAGCCGAACCTTTGGCCTCCATCTCAGAGGTAAGTCAAAGGGTTCATTTAGAAAAGTATAATCTCTCAATTTGGCATCCAACGAATCATAATCACCAAAACATAATTTCAATAATACCAAATTTAATAAATTTTATTACTCCTTTGGCATCGAGCTAAAGTTTGAGTCTGTAGTTTATTCATAGACTAATGGTTAAGTCATAGAGTCATTTTTAAAGACTTGAAAATAAGGATGGCCAAGGCTAAAGGCACCCAAGTAGATGAGATCTCTTGAAATGCACCAAAGGTTTCCATAGAAGAATTACCTTTTTGCTTAGCATATGGAACCAAAACTATAGTTCCTACTGAGCTTGTACTACCAACTATCTAAACCTAAAATTATAATAAAGGGGTGTCAAATGTTGAACTTTGAGTGAATCTTGACTTAATTGATGAAGTCAAAGGCAGGGCCATCTTAGAAACTTAATGAAAGATCTATGGCCAAGTCCTTTAATAAATGGGTTCAATACTAATGGTTAAAGGTGGAAGACTTGATCTTTTAGAGGGTCGAAGTTAGTGATCCAAATCATACCAAGGGGAAGTTGGTGTCGAATTGGGAAGTGCCATATCAAATCTTGGAGGAAGCTTGACCAGGAACTTATCGACTCCAAACCCTAGGCAGGTTGAACATTCCTTAGACTTAGCACACTTCTCATCTCAAAAAGTATTATTCGTAACTTTATGAACATTATTAAGGCACAAATTTTGACACAAATATTATAAAAGTCATTTTCATTTATATAAATCTTGGTACATTATCCTTGGGGCTCTTTATAACAAAACAGAACCTCCCAGCTAAAAACAAAAAGAAAGAAAAGGAAAATAGGATAGTTCAGCTTGAATCCTAGGAGAGGATCTTGACCTTATCCTCCTTTGGGGTCGGGGCGTGCGCTAAACTAAGAGCCTTAATGAAGTTAAAGGGCTCAACTTTGGACTTCGATTACTCGACCTCGAGAGGTGGATTGTTAGTGGGCGACCTGGTAGCTTCAACATGAGGTGTATTAGATAGTGGATCAATCTTGTTTGTCTCCCCTTTGATCTCCTTGCTGACTTAATATTGTCATCTTCCATATTGAATGCTTAGGAGGCCTTATATTGGAGGGACTTAACCACTTTATTAGCTTCAATCTTTGGCTTGTGGGCCTCCACCTAGGCTAGTTAACTAGCCTTGTCAAACCCTTTATGATGTATTGGAGGGAGCCAGCCTCCATCTTCAATTAGGCATTCTCGATCTTTAAAAATTTGACATTAGCTTTGACCTTCAAAGCTAGCTCATTTAGCTTAACCCTTATGACCCTTACTTCATCGATCGACTTTTGAAGTGATTTCACCTGAGTCTGAAGCATCGAGATCGTGTGCCTCCCCACCTCAATCTCATGATCTAACTTGCTGACTTGAGTCTATAGTCGAGTTGACCTATTTCAGTTGTGCTCCCTCTCAATCACCAACCCCTCATACTCCTTTAGTTCTTCATTCTTATGTAGGAGTTAGGCCATGGTGGCCGAGGAGTCCTGCACTTGATCAATCGTTATTGTCATGAAATTGTGATTTTGTAAAGGCAAATAAGGTCACAGGTGTAGAAGAAAACAAAATGCCTTTTGATAGTGGTCGGGTGCTTACCATGATGAGCTACTTATGTGTGTTGGCCATTGGACCTTCAATGGGCCTCACATAAAGGCCCTTTGTCGGCGCGAAGTGCAACAAGTAGCGATTTCAAGAGGCAACTTCCTTTGGAATCTCCTAGGGGCAATTGGTTTATGTTATTCTCCACAAGGGGGCCACCACTCATTCCCCTTTAGGCCACTTCATCACCAACTTGTAGTTCATTAATTGGTTTTATTATCAAAGTTTAGGATTTAATAATTTTTTTCTTTTTTATGATAATAACCAATTGATAATGGTTCTTAATAAGACTTCCCCATCTATATACTATCATAAAAAAAAATTATGACGAACTTAAACTCAAAATAAAAAGAGCATATGTCCTTTAAATGCTAGTCCTGAATTTAAGTTGATCTCATCGATATTTTGATTCAAACATTTCAAGCTCAAATATCAATGTTCAATCAAATTTTAAATTTCAAAGGACTATATTCAATCATTATTAAGATATAATGGCAAATCAAAAGATAATATAAGTTAACATGAGTTGTATAACTACTAAAAAAAAAACTTATAAGACATGAGATTTCTTCCTATAGAGGCATGAGTCAATACATCTTCCTTTTTGTTATCAACAAAGACAAGCAAAAGCCAAACATGAGTTACTACTTCTCCCTCTTTGTCATCAATAAAATAAAAAAATTATATATTAAAATAACTCAAGCTATTCGGGTTGTGGCAGTCTAAAGTGCTTAAACAATGCAAAAAAAAATTCATAAAAAATCTCAAGATATTGTGATTTTTTTAAAATTTCAAATCTAATGTCCTAGTTAAGGCTATGTACCATCTTTCATAGAAATTTAATAGACCTAGTTCCTTTCTAATAAAATCAAATTATACCTCACTCAACAATTTAGTAAAAAATATCTACTAATTAATATTTTGTGTTAATAAGACCTAGAGACATATCATGATTGCTAATATGATCCCTGATGAAGTGATATCTAATATCAAAACTTGGTTCAAGAATATTGAATAGAAATTTTTATCAAATAAATTACACTAGTATTATTACACTTTATAGGGATGTTTTTCAAGCATAGTCCAGTCTTCTAAAGTGTATTTCATCTAGATAAGTTGTTCAAAATATACACTTGCAGTAATATATTCAACTTTAATAGTAGATAGTGTGATAGAATTTTATTACTTGGATGACTAATAAACTAGTACATGACGTAGAAATCCAAAGGTACTTTTTTTTATCTATTCAACATCTTGCAAAGTCAACAACAATATAAAAAATCAAATTAAAATTACTAGATTTAGGGTACTATAGTCCTAGGGATTGTGTTCCTTTTAAGTATTTGAATTTTTTTTTTATAACTTTAAAGTTGGACTATTTGAGATTTGATTAGAACGTAGCACAAAGACACTAAACATAATATCAGGTTATGTAGCAGTAAGATACAATAAACTTCCTATCATACCTTTGTAAGTTTTTTTATCAAAAGGTTCACTATCATTATCAATGTCCAATTTTGTGGATGTACTCGTTGGAGTATTGATGACCTTAAAATTTTCCATGTTCAATCTTTTAAGTAGGTGTTGAGTGTACTTAGTTTAATTGATAAAAAATTTATCCTTAAATTATTTAATTTATAAGTTTAAGAAAAATATTAGTTCACCCATTAGTCTCATTTTAAATTCTTAGTTTTTACTTTTGATAAATATTCACATAAAGTTTTATTAGTAAAAATAATAATAATATTAATATAAATTTAAATAATAAGAATATTATTATTAAGTTTTTTAATAAATAATATGATGTTAACCTTATCTTTAAAAAAATTATTTTGACTTAAAATAGAGTCAAGACTTAAAAAAGAGCTCTAAGAGCTTGCTTTAACTTGTGGAGAGCCTTAGACAATTCATAAAATAATTTAGATAAAGATTATTTTTAAATCTAGTTAGTTGTTCGACATAAACTTCTTTTGAAATAAAATCATTAAAAAATTTTTAAGATTCATTTAAAATAGTTTAAAATTTTTAAAATAAGCATAGGCACCAAGTTTTCTTATGACTTCAAGTCTAGTTATAGGAGCCTAGATTTCTTTATAATATATAACTTCTTGTTAGTTGAAACCTTTAGCCATTAGTCTTGTTTTGTTTCAAACCACGTTACATTGTTCATCTTGCTTATTCCTAAAGACTCATTTTATACTAATTATAAGATGATTACTAGGTTTAGGAATCGTAGTCTAAATTTTATTTTTCTCAAATTGATTAAGCTCTTCATGTATTATTGAGACCCATGAGTCATCTTTATGAGCATCATCAATAAATTCATACTCAATTTGAGATAAAAAAAAAGTATTTGTATAAATATATTTTTAAAGAAGATCTTTTGAAATATTCTCAATAATTAATTTCTTAGAATGTGTATCTACATATTTTCATTTCTTGGGTAAGGTTTCTTCAAAAATAGATATATCCAAATTGCTTTGGAGGATAGAATCATCATTTAAATTTAATTTTTTAAGTTTAAAATAATCATCATCAAAATTAAGTTTTTTAGTTTGAGAAGTTCAATTAAAACTAATATGAATAGATTATTCAATAACTAAATATCTCTTATTGAAAACTCTTTAGGCTTTAGAAATAGAATACATTTATCATATTTAGTATCAAATTTTTTTTAAGGCATCCTTATTATTCAAAATAAAATATTTATAATAAAAAACTTTAAAATATAAAATATTGGATCTTTTATTATTTTATAACTTATAAGGAGTTTTACATAAATGTTACCTTATAAGGACTCTATTAATAACATAGCAAATCTTGTTAATAGCTTCAACTCAAAAGTATTTTGGTAAGCTATATTCATTGAGCATAACAGTTTCTTATATGCTCATATTCTTTCTATCAATAACTTTATTTTGTTGTGGGTTTCTTGAAATGGATATCTTGTTGTCATATCTATTTGAATAACAAAACTCTTAAAAATTATAATTTTTAAATTTATTACCATGATCGCTATGAATTGATAAAATCATAAAACTTTTTTTTTATTTTGGACTTATTTATAAAACTTGGTAAAATATTTAAAATAATTATTTTTATATTCCAAGAAGTACATCTAAGTCTATCTATTATAGTCATCAATAATTACAAATGCATATTTACTATATCTTAGACTTGTGATATCAATATGTCCAAATAAGTCCATATGAATTAGTTGTAGTGGTCTAAATATATCTAGCTTTTAGGTTTGACATTACTATTTATATGTTTTCCTGATTGAAATGTATCACAAATCTTATTTTTAACAAATTTGATTTTAGACATTTCTCTTATAATTTCTTTGGTTTAAATTTGAGAAATTAATTTTATACTAGTATATCTTAGTCTCCTATGCCAAATTATGAAAGTCGTTAAGATCAATATTATGTTTGGTATGTCTATGATGTAAGCATGAGATTCAAATTTAACTTTATACACTTTGTCACAAAGTTGGCTAATGCTTATGAAGTTAAGATCTAATGTGCATTTGAGTGACGTAGGACTAACCTCGATCAAGGAAAGGCAATTCAATTAAAGTAGGACGAATCATACGTTAGGTCGGATTAGAACATGTCAGAAGATTGGACGTTGAGCCAGAAGGACTTCGTGCCATGAGTTCGGGCATTAGGTTGAAGGATCGGACATTGCGCCAAGGAGATCGAAAGTTGCAGGAGTCAACATACCGATTGGGCAATACACTAAAGGATCAAACGAAGCACTGGACGAACCAATGACATGCCAGACAACATAAGATTCATGCTTGTAATCGTGTGTGTCTAGATCGAGTTAGTTAGGTCTAATTGAGTTGGTTTTAGGTGTAATCATGCCAACTTGATTAGGAGCCAATTGGGCCTGAATCAGGGTTGAATTGGACCTACTATTTGGCCCATTCAGTGACTTGTAGCAGGGTCTGACGATGGTACCACCCAGACATAGTCTCCCAAACTATGTTAGGTAGTGGTATCGCTAGACTGGGCGATGGTACCGCCCAGACACAATCTTCCAAACTGTGTCAAGTGGTGGTACCACCTAGTGTCAGTGTTAGACCGGGCGATGGTACCACTTAGTGTTAGATTGATAGGTGGTGGTATCGCTAGTTGTTAGTCTGGCAGGCGATGGTACTGCCCAATACCCCGAAAACCCGGGATGAGACTATTTTGGCTCTAAATTTGAATCCATTTGGGGCCTATAAATACCCCACTCTTTCCTACTTGTAAAGGTAAAAAAAGAGAATGAAAACTTGGGGTTTAGGGGGGTATGTGAGGGACACCTTATAAAAGAGGGTTATAAAGCTTATCTTAAGAGCTTATCAAAAGGAGAAAAAGTTGTAAGGGTAGTTGATCTTCGCCTGTTGAAATAGGATCGGTAGTGGAAGCCAATAGCCTCAAGTGAAGAGGAATCGAGAGTGGACGTAGGTCACGACGACTGAACCACTATATATCTAGTTTGCATTTACTTTATGCTTTTCATTTATATTGCAAACTGATTTACTTATTTAGTACACTTACGAATGCTTTCAAGTTAAACTCATCTTTCCGATATGAGCTTTATTGAACGAGATTTTTGAATCAACATAATTTTTACGAAACCACTAATTCACCCCCCCTCTTATTGATGATTTCAGTCCTAACAATTGGTATCATAGCCAAGTTTTTTTTAATTGGTTTAACACCCAAGAGAATGACTTTTACTAGCAATCTAAAGGGTTACTCTATCACTCGTCCTCTTATGTTCAATGGGATAAACTACACATATTGGAAAATATGTATGAAAGTTTTCTTATTTTTTATGGATTTCAATTTATAGAATATAGTCGAATTTGGTTTTCAAAAGTCTTCTAAACCAATGAACAAATAAAATGATTTGGAGAAGAAGACTTTTTCTTTAAATGCTAAAGCGATGAACGCTTTATTTTGCACTTTAGATAAAAATGAGTTTAATCATATTTCAATTTGTGAAACTACACATGACATTTGGCATACTCTTGAAATTACACATAAAAGCACAAGTAGAGTTAAAGAGTCTAAAATAAATCTTGTAATGTATAATTTTGAATTGTTTCGAATGAAGCCAAGCGAAACTATTGTTGACATGTACACCAGTTTTATAGATGTCATCATTAGTTTGAAAGCTCTTGGCAAATATTTTTCTAATCTTGAACTTATAAACAAGATTCTAAGATCCCTTCCAAAAAGTTGGGATCCAAAAATAATGACAATACACGAAGCAAAGGACTTGAACAATTTTTTGCTTGAAGAACTTATCGGGTCTTTAATAACCTATGAAGTGATATATTTGACATATGACAAACATGAGAACAACCTTCCAAAGAATAAGAAGGGTTTGATACTTAGAAAAAAAAAAGACCACTCGAGCAAAAACTCAAGTGATGATGACTTTGAACTCCTCATAAGAAAATTTTAAAAAATTATAAAACAAGAAACTAAAAACAAAACCAAACTTAGAAAAAAAGTGGCTGTCAAAGAAAATGAAAGTATTCAAGGTGATATGGGATGAATCAACTGCATCCGAAGATAAGGAGCAAATCAATGAAGATGAAGTGACAAACTACTCCTTAATGACTCTTAACGACGAGGTAAATGACTCAACCAAAACTCTTTTACCTTATAATGAATTGCTTGATGCTTTTTATGATTTATTTAATAAATTTAAATTAGTTAGTAAAAATTATAATTATTAAAAAAAGATCATGCTTCTCTTTCTAGTGAATTTAAAATATTTAAAAATATGCATAATAATTGTATGTTAACCTTTTGTACTGAATGTGAAGAATTAGATTCATGCATAAAGGAAAATTTGTTACTAAAACAAACATTAGAAAAATTTAAAATTGGTAGCAAATCTTTAAACATGATTCTTGCCAATAAAAGTCATGTTCGTAGAAAAGAAGGAATCGGCTTTGTGAGTAGTAACACTCAACAAAAGCCAACCACATTTGTTAAAGGACCCACATTACATGTTTCTCTTGAAAATAAATGTAATTTTTATGGTAGGTGTGGACATTTTGCATATAAATGTCTTTTCAAAAAGTATAGTTTGCATAAATTAGTTTGGGTTCCTAAAGGAACCATACTTGACTTTATAGCAAAAGACAAAATAGGTAGATCTAAACATGAGGGACCCAAAGTCAAATGGGTACCTATAGTAAACCCACCTTTCTTATAGAAATGTCTACAATCAAAAGCTAGGAACAAAAATGATATCTTGATAATGAATACTCAAGGCATATGACTAGAGATCCAAAATATTTCATAAAGCTCAATAACCGAAATAATAAAGGAAAAGTCATTAGAATTAAAATTATTAGTTACAAATCCTTTGATTGAAGATGTTTTATTTTTCAATGTGTTATACTATTGATCTTTGTTAAGATGAAACTTGTTTTTCAGTTTTAAACGTTGATGCATGATTTTTGACATAAAAGACTTGGGCATGCTTGTATAAAATCAATCATATAAATTGAAACTAAAAGAGGAATGCATTTTTTAAAAAATTCTTAATCTCTATCTTATCGATTTTTCAATAAGAGATTGATAAATCTATTTATGTCATTTTGAATCTCTTGAAAATGATTTTGATGATTTAAATTTTAATGAGATTTTTCCAACCGAATCATGAACCATCTCTTGATTTCTTAATATGAGATATCTTTTATGTGAATCAAGATATCTTCTTTATTCTCTTATGTTTCTTTTTGCTATTTACAAAAGAGGAGAATTATCCATATGAATCATGGTTTCTCTTGATTTCTCAGAATTATAACTTGAGATTTTTTTTTATAAATCAAGATCATTTACTGTGATTCTTTCATTTCACTATTGGACTTAACCAAATAAACCATAATATATCACTTGACCTTTTAATGTTTATAACTTGAGTTTCATTATGTATGACTCAATTGTATTTATGTTTTTATATCTTATGTTATGATTCGAGCATTGATGTAAAAAAAAAAAAATTGTATCATTGTATTATTTCCTTCTTTTTAGTGACAAAAGGGGGAGAGAAAAATTGTTAGCTTGCACATTACAAAAGAGAAGCAAAGAGTGCTAGCTTGAATATTAAACTTAGGTATATTATATCTCCCAAATGCATAAATTCTTCTTATACATTTTTTGGATCATGATCTTGATTTTTCGATTTTTATGACTTGAGTTTTCTTTTTGAATCAAGATCGTTTCCTATCATTCCTTCTATTTACAAAATAAGAGATTTGTCAAAAATGACACATGGTCTTTTGGCATTCATGACTTGATCTTTCATTTTTTATGATTGAAATATTGATGTAAATTTATTTTTGTTATTTATCTTTATCATGATTTAAAAATTGATGTATAGGGAAATGAATTATAATACTATATTCTTCCCTTCTTTGTGACAATAACAAAGGGGGAGAAAGTATTGCTAGCTTACACATTTTAAAGAGAAGAAAACTTGCTAGCTTGCACATTTCAAGGAGAAAAACTTAGCTAGCTTGCATATCACAAAGAAAAGTAAAATTGCTAAGCTTGCATATCTCAAAAGAAGTAAATAATTGCTAGTTTGTATATCTCAAGAGAAGCAAAATTACTAAACTTGAATATCTCTAAAACTTGCTAGCTTGCATATTCTAAAATGATGTAAAACTTGCTAATTTACTATCTTGCATTCTTTTTCAAAAACTTTCTAGTTGCACTTTTCTCCTTTTTATTGATAACAAAGGGAGAGAAGTCATGATGATTTGAGATTTGAATCATGGTAGGATGTAATATACTTTGTTATTTTGATACCTTGATGATTTGAAATATTTATAATTTGGAATGATGTATGCAATACTCATGATTTTATGATACATGCAAAACTCATGATATTATGATAATGCTGCTAGTCATAGGTGCCCTGCAAGCTAATCACTTGAGTGATAATATGTATGACTTGACACATAGTCTTTTTGCTTGTTATTATTATTTAGTTATTTAGAATTTTATCATTTTATATTGCCTGTTTCTTGAATATATTGTGATGTCAATGGATCTGTGCAATAGAAATCGGATTGTGATGAGATCATGATAATTATATCGATTCGCTTTTAAACACAGATCCTAAATAATCCCAATCATAGGTTACTCGAGAAGGACATTGAGATAACTGGACAGACTGGTGTGTTGTATACTCATCCATATGATGGATGTAACTGATCTCATAGCTACTCGTGTAGGGACACTAGGGTTATAATACAAGTGCTCATTGGAGAATAAATTAATCGATTGATCCACTTACGGAATGTTGGATGGTTGATGCTGCCTTATTATTAAACAATGATTTCGTAGTCCCAGTAGTGTATATGGTCCTTAGACTTGAGATACCAAGGATGTTCTATATGAGTACTCCATTCTTTGATACCAAACTTATAGGTCTAGAGATTCCAGATCTAGCACAATCGGTCATCGGGAGTGGTAGACAACCTTACGAGGACTATTGATTGTCGATGGATGATCATTCACTCTCGGTGTCATTCTATGTGTTCTTGCTCAAATAAATCCATAGCTAGGGTCATTTGGATTGAGAGATAAAGAGTTCTTCAAGAGAATCAAATTAGTACGAGACTCGAGTAGAAATCGTATAGGTCTGACAACACTATGCCCGGTATATAGTCTTTGGGATGTTAGATGGATGAGGGACTATAGGTATACGGTAACTAAGGATAAATAGGTCGAATGGATTAGATTCTCCTGTATCATTTTAGGACTATGGCGTAGTGGCCTAGTACATCCACAGTCGATGAGTCGAGTGAATTATTATGGAGATAATAATTTACTAAGTCAGAAGGAGTTCTAATAGGTATGACTAATGGCTAGCTCGATATTGGGCCTAGAGGGTCATACACATATGGTAGGCGTTATGATGAGTATAGGTTCGAATATGAGATATCTACTAGAGCCCCAATCTTATTGGATATTCAATAAGCCCTTGAATTATTGGATCATATGGATGAGATCCAATAAGAGCCAATAAGAGATTATTGGATAAAGACCACTAATCTAAGAGGCTTGGGTAGTTGGGATGGAGATCCAATACCCAATATGGTAGGATCCATTAGGGTTAAGTTGATAAGGGACCTCTATAAATAGAAGGGAACAAATTGTTCATAGGCTAGAGCCTTTT
This sequence comes from Musa itinerans, assembly GCA_001649415.1. NCBI lineage: Eukaryota > Viridiplantae > Streptophyta > Magnoliopsida > Zingiberales > Musaceae > Musa > Musa itinerans. Next base: position 16,306 of record LVTN01000718.1, on the reverse strand, counting down.
TGGGTTGCCTCTCCTATTATTCTCCCATTCTCCTCCTCAAATAGTAAGCTTGGAGTTTTGAGGAGCATCGTCGCAACCTTGCTGTGTGGATCACCGCTAGAGAGGAGGACACTTGACCTCCTTCACCCTCTCCTAAAGATCTGTAGGGATTCAGAGATATACAATCTCCCTAGGTAACATAATCTTTCATATACGTAGTTTTAAGTTTTATAGTTTTTGTGCATAAATCTTCGTACGATGATGAACATATCTTTGGGAAATTAAAGATTTTATTTTTTAATATTCTTCCATTACACATATGATGTCGCCCCTAGATTTCCCAACAGATGCATCCAATAAGAAGTTATGATCATATATGGTAGGATGTAATGTACTTTGATATTTTGATACCATGGTGATTTGAAATATTTATGATTTGGAATGATGCATGTAATACTCATGATTTTATGATACATGCAATGATGTGAAAGTCAACGGTTATCATTTTATGAAATGACACCTTATTTCAATATGACATATTGATATGGGCAGTTTAGTTTAAACTCCATCATCAATTGGTTGCCATCATAAAAAATGGGGAGATTATTGAATCTTGGATTTTGACGATGAAATCAATTGATGAAGTTAAGATCTAATATGTGTTTGAATGACGTAGGACTAACCTCGATCAAGAAGAGGCAATTCGATTAAAGTAGGAAGAATCAAACATTGGGTCAGAGTGGAACATGTCAAAAGATTTAACGTCAGTTGAATAACTATGTCGATCGTGAAAATTCATATGTAAAACTGTATCGAAAAGATGTTCAAGCTTAAAGATGTTTATAGGAGAGAGATGAAGATGTAAAGTAGTTGTAAAGTAAGTAAATAGCAAAGAAGAGAAGGCACACCAATTTTATAGTGGTTCAATCATCGTAACCTACGTCCACTCCCGATTCCTCCTCCATTGAGGCCATCAGCGTCCACTAACGATCTTTCTTCAATGAGTGAAGACCAACTACCCTCTTACAACTCTTTACACCCCTCTTTTACAAAGTTTCCCTCACACTCTCCCTTAAAATAGAGGAGGGACTCTATACTTTAAAAGGGTTTACAACTTTAGAATTATAGAGTTTTGTTCTACTTTTTTTTTATACCTAACCAAGAATTTGTGGGGTATTTATAGACCCAAAATGACTTCAAAAATTAGAGCCAAAATTCAAATCACCGGATTTTCGGGGTACTGGCGGTACCACCGCTTGTCAGTCTAACACTAGGCGGTACCATAGCCTGACACACTAACATTGGGCGATACCACTACCTGATATAGTCTAGGAGACTGTGTCTAGGTGGTACCACCACCAGACCCTACTATAGGTCATTGGATGAGCCAAACAACAAGCTCAATTCAACCTTGATTCAAGCCCAATTGGCTCCTAACCAAGTTGGCATTGTTACACCCAAAACCAACTCAATTAGACCTAACTAACTCGATCTAGACACATAATTACAAGTATGAATCTTATGTTGTTCGACATGTCTTTGGTTTGTCTAGTGCTTCATCCGATCCTTCGACGCATTGTCATCTCTTTCGACATATTGCCCAATCGGCATGTTGACTCCCGTAACTTTCGATTTTCTTAGTGCAATGTTCGATCCTTCGACCCGATGCACAAACTCATGCCACGAAGCCCTTCTGGCCCGACGTCCAATCTTCTGACATGTTCCACTTTGGCCCAACATTTGATTCTTCCTGCTTTAATCGAATTGCCCATCCTTAATTGAGTTTAGTCCTGCATCACTCAAGCACATATTAGATCATAATTTAATTAATTGATTTTATCATCAAAATCCGAGATTCAACAATCTCTCCCTTTTTGATGATGACAACCAATTGATGATGAAGTTTAAACTAAACTCCCCCTATCAATATGTCATATTGAAATAACCTTTGAATTCATGAGTATTTCATCATTGCATGCATCATGCATAATCATGAGTATTTCATGCATAATCATAATTTTAAAATATCAAAGTACCATGCATGATTCAAATCAACATACATTCTCCCCATTTGTCATCAACAAAAAAGAAAAAGTGCAACTAGCATATTTTTGAAACATGCAAGTTCTACTTCACTATAGAACATGCAAACTTAGCAGGTATTAGAGATGTATTAGAGATGTGCAAGCTTTGCTTCTCTTTTGAGATGTGTAAGAAAGTAATTTTTGCTTTTGAAGTGTGCAAGCTAGCAATTCTTGCTTTCTTTTGCAATGTGCAAGTTCGCAAGTTTTGCTTCTTGAGATGGGCAAGATAGCACTTTTGCTTGAGATTGCAAGCTAGCAATTCTTTGTTTCTTGTTGAAGTGTGCAAGCTAACAATTCTTGTTTCCTTTTATAATGTGCAAACTAAAAATCTTTGCTTCTCTTTTGAGATGAGCAAGTTAACAAGTTTTGCTTTTCTTTACCCAGCAATTTTTTCTCCCCCTTTGTCATTGTCAAAAGGAGGGGAATAATACAATGGTATAATTCATTTCCCTTTACATTAATTTTCAAATCATCACATAAAGGATAACAAGAAAAATTAATTTAGTAATGAGATATATACTTCATGAATACAAAAGAGTAATAAGACAACTTTCAAAGTTATGAATCAAATATCGAAAAATCAAGAGAAAAAATTATGATTCATTTGGATAAATCAAATAGCGAAAAGAAGAATCATATTAAACAATCTTGATTCATAAAAATCTCAAGTTATAATTATCAAGGAATCAAGATCATGATTTGGATAAAACTCCTCTTTTGTAAAAAGCAAAAAGAATCATAGGAGAACAAATAAAATATCTCGATTTATGCTTAAGAAATCTCAAGTTGTCAAGATTGTGATTTAAAAAAAATCTCTTGTTAGAATTTCAAGATTATGATATAAATAAAACTTCTCTTTAGTAAAGAAACATAGGAGATCAAATAAGAGATCTTGATTCAAAAAGATATCAAGTATCAAATATCGAGAAATCAAGATCATGATTAGGATAAAAACTCATTCAAATTCAAATTATCAAATCATCAAAATTACTTTCTTAATTCAAGAGATAGCATAAAATAGATTCATCACTGAGAATAACTTGTTGATAAATTGAAAAGCTTTAGAGATATTTTCAAGAAAAATGCATTCTCCCCTTTTTATTTCAATAAGCAATTTGATTTCATATAATAAGCATGCCCAAGTTTTTTATGCCAAATCAAAATATGCATCATCATTTAAAATCAAAAAATAGAAAATCATCACAAAAATCATTATAAATACAAGCATGCCCTTGTATAACACATTAAACAATAAAGCATCTTCAATCAAAGGATTTGTTGACAATAATTCTAATTCTAATGCTCTTTCCTTTATTTTTTCGGCTAGTGAGCTTTAAGAAGTATTTTGGATATCTAGTCATGAGCATCCACAATCAAAATTTTATTTTTGCTCCTAGCTTTCGATTATAGAGATGTATACAAGAAGGGTGGGTTTGTTCTAGGTACTTATTTAGCTTTGTGTCCCTCATGATTGGATCTACCTATTTTAATTTTTGGCATTAAGACAATAATGGTTCCTTTAGGAATCTAAACCAATTTATGTGAGTCATACTTTTTAAATGAATATTTAAAAGCAAAATGACCACATCTATCACAAAAATTACACTTAACCTTAGGGGTAACATACAATGTGGGTCCTTTAATAAAAGTAGTTGGCTTTTGTTGAGTGTAATTACTGACAAAACTGATTCCTTATTTTCTACGAACATGACTCTTATTGGCAAGAATCAAGTTTAAAAATTTGATATCAAATTTAAAATTTTCTAACGTTTATTGTAATACTATATTTTATTTTTTAAATGAATCTAATTCTTTACACTTAATGCAAGTTGTTAACAAGCATTTTTCAAACTCATTTTTCAAAATTTCAAATTCATTAAAAGAGAAGTATGGCCCTTTTTTAATAATTTATAGTTTTTACCAACTTGATTCATTTTTCATATTTATATTTGTTGAGAGCCATTAAGTCGTAGTTCGCCACCTCGTCTTTGTTGGTTTGCTTCTCATCTTCGGATGTACTTGATTCATCTCGTATCGCCTTGAATGCTTTCTTCTTCTTTATCAGCTTCTTCAATTTATTGTAAGTTGTTATGTCATTTTTAAGTTTGTTTTTAGAATTAATCTTTTTAATGAACTTTTTAAATTTTTTTGTCAAAAGTTTTATGTCATCATCACTTAGAGATTTCGCTCAAGTGGTCTTCTATTGTTCAAAGTGTCAAATTCTACTTGTTCTATGGAAGGTAGTTCTCATATTCATCATATTCAATATAAGTTATTTCATAGATCATTAAAGATATAATAAGTTCTTCAAGTGGAAAACTGTTTAGGTCCTTTGCTTCTTGTATTGCCATTACTTTTGGATCCCAACTTTTTGGAAGAGATCTTAGAATCTTGTTTACAAGTTCAAGATTATAAAAACATTTGCCAAGAGCTTTCAAACTATTAACAATATCAGTAAAACAGGTGTATATATTAACAATAGTTTCGCTTGGCTTCATTCGAAATAATTCAAAACTATGCATCAAACGATTGACTTTAGACTCTTTAACTCTACTTGTGCCTTCATGTGTGATTTCAAGTATATGCCAAATATCATACATAGTTTCGCATATAGAAACATGATTAAATTCATTTTTATCTAGAGCACAGAACAAAGCATTCATCTCTTTAGCATTCAAAGAAAAACTCTTCTTCTCTAAATCATTCCATTCGTTTATTAGTTTGGAAGAATTTTCAAAACTGTTTTCAACAATGTTCCATAAATCAAAATCTATATAAAGCAAGAAAATTTTCATTCTAGTTTTTCAATATGTGTAGTCCATCCCATTGAACATAGGAGGACGAGTGATAGAAAGAATCTCTTGATTGTCGGTAAAAGCTATTTCTCGAGTGTTAAACCAAACGAGAAGAACATAGCCTTGATACCAACTGTTAGGACCGAAATTGGCACTAAGGGGGGGGGTTGAATTAGTACTTTTGGAGAACTACGTCGATCGTGAAAATTCATATGATAAAACCATATTTGAAATACGTTCAAGCTTAAAGATGTTTGTAGGAGAGTGATGAAGATGTAAATTAGTTCAAAGTAAGTAAATAGCAAAGAAGAGAAGGCATACCAATTTTATAGTGGTTTGGTCATCGTGACCTATGTCCACTCTTGATTCCTCCTCCGTTGAGGCCACTAGCGTCTACTAACGGTATTCCTTTAATAAGCGAAGACCAACTACTCCCTTATAACTTTTTTCTCCTTTTGATAGGCTTAGGAGAAAACCTTTACATCCCCTTTTTATAAAGTTTCCCTCACACTCTCTCTTAGAATCATCTCTAAACTTTAGCAGGAATTTATGGGGTATTTATAGACCCCATAATTCAAATCCCTAGGTGTTTAGGATACTCGCGGTACCACCGCTAGTACTAGGTGGTACCATCGCTAGTACTAGGTGGTACCATTATTTACTAATCTGACATTGGGCGATATCACCTCTGGACACACTGACACTGGGCGGTATCATAGCCTAGTCTAGCGGCACTACCGCTTAACATAGTCTGGGAGACTATGTCTGGGTAGTACCACCACCAAACCCTACTATAAGCCATTGAATGGGCCAAACAGTAGGTCCAATTTAGCCTTGATTCAGGCCCAATTGGCCCATAATCAAGTTGGCATGGTTATACCCAAAACTAACCCAATTAGACCTAACTAACTCGATCTAAACACACACGATTACAAGCATGAATCTTATATTGTTCAGTATGTCATTGGTTCATCAAATGCTTCATTCGATCCTTCGGCGCATCGTTCTCTCTTTCGGTATATTGGCTAATCAGCATGTTGATTCCCGTATCTTTCGATCTTCTTGGCGCAATGTCCGATCCTTTGGCTCGTTACCCAAACTCATGGCATGAAGTCCTTCCGGCCCGACGTCCAATCTTTTGACATGTTCCACTCTGGCCCAATGTTTGATTCTTCCTACTTTAATCGATTTACCCTTCCTTGATCGAGGTTAGTCCTGCGTCATTTAAACATATATTTATATTATAATTTCATCATCAAAATCTGAGATTCAATAGTGCCAAGGATATCAAAAGTTATGAGAGTCAATATGCCAATTGGGTAATACATCGAAAGAGAGGACGATGCACCGAAGAATTGTATGAAGCACTAGATAAACCAATGACATGCCAGACAACATAGGATTCATGTTTGTAATTGTGTGTCTAGATCGAGTTAGTTATGTCTAATTGAGTTGGTTTTGGGTGTAACAATATCAATTGGATTATAGACCAATTGGGCCTGAATTATGGCTGAATTGAGCATGCTGTTTCGCGCATTCAATGATTTGTAGTAAGGTCTAGCGGTCGTACCGCCCAGAGTGGGCAGTGGTATTACTTAGATATAATCTCCCAAACTATGTCAAGTGGTGGTACCGCTAGATTGGGCAGTGATACCGCTTAGTGTCAGATTGACAAGCGATGATACCATTAGTTGTTAGTTTGGCAGGTGGTGGTACTGCCTAGTACTAGCAGTGGTACCACCTAATACTGGTAATGATACTGTCAGTACTCCGAAAACCTAAGATGAGACTATTTTGGCTCCAAATTTGAATCCATTTTAGGCATATAAATACCTCACTCTTTCCTTCTTATAAAGGTAAGAAAAAAGAATGAAAACTAGGGGTTTAGAGTGTGAAAACTCTGTGAGAAAGTTGAGTCCCTCCTTCTGGAGCTCAAAGGTTGAGTCTACGAGTCTTTCAATAAATAATGCTAGGTCGAGATCTAATATGCCTAATATAAACTATACATGCTATAACTATTTTGAATAATTTGAATCAGAAAGTACAGGGACACTATATGCATATGAGTGTTTAGAAAAAATACCATTATAAAATATAAAATAACATTAATGATTTGACTATTCAAGATACGATGAATTATTGATATAATCTATATTTTACCATTGGGTGAAATTTGACATATCTAGTGTTCACTCAAAATTATTTATGGAAGATTAATACTATCATTGTAGAATATTATTGTTACTTTTGGGTATATAACTCTAAATAGATTCTCTTTTGAGATTATCTAAATATCTTAATTATATGTCATTATAAATATTATTTTCTTAATATTATTTGATATTAATTTTTTAATATAATTTTATAAGTTATTGGTTTAGATGACTATAAGACTAATTCAGTAATATAAAAAAACTTTAATGTTAAAAACTGAAATCAAATATTGATAGATCTATCATACCTTTCGATATCATCTAAAAAATCTTTATCTAATCTATAAACACACTATCATCGTATCCAAAAGTGATGTTATACAACTTTTACGACTTTTACTGTGTTAGTGTGCTTGTATTAGACAACTTTCTATTTTATTTTGAAGTTGTTGAATATTTTGGTGTGATTTTAGCATTATTAAAAATTAATAGGTTGTCAAGAAAATTACTATTGACAAGATAATTTGTTAGTGACACCTAATTAGTTTGTCACTAAACCTTTTTATGATAGGTCATCTTGTCACTAATTATGGTTATTCTTTTTGTTTAATTAGTGACAGAGTTAACTTGTTGTCATAAAAAATTTTAGTCAGGAATTTTAATGCCAGAATATTTCATCATTAAATGTTGTCACAAAAAATATTATTTTGTCAATTTATATTTTTGGTAACAAAACTTAAATGTATTGGCCACAAAAAGTTATAATTTAGTGACAAGGATGTATTTTTTTTTACTAAAATTTTTAATCACACAAATTAGGCCGATGGTAGCTCACATTGTCATTAATGTTTTAGTGATAATTATAAAATTTTAGTGAGAATTTTTATAAATATTTAATGATTATTTTTATAGTGAAAGGAGGAGAAAAAGGAAAGAGTAGGAGAACATGAGTAACAAGATAAGGTTGTGGTAGAAAAGAAATGAGAGAGAGAGAGAGAGGAGGAGATGAAAAAAGCGAACGAGCAGGATAAGAAAGACAGGTGGCGAGTGGACAGGCTTATAATGCATGCTGGTGAGAAGCGGGAGGTATAGGTTATTAAAAAACATGGATTTGACCTCCAGTGTCCTGTTCTAAAGTCAGACCGATGTGTGCCCTCCATATGCACGTATCAGTCTGCCAGAGTCTGTAGATCCTTGTATCACAAATCCTGAATCACGATGGTTTAGCAACTGTAGGCAAGGGGCCTAAGGTGGCTGAAGCTCCTACCTTGAGTGGAGTGCTTCCACGAAGAGATATATTCATGCTTTCAAAGCTCAAGTTTGTGTGTTGGATGTGTCAATGTTTTAATGTTTCTGTACTCATCCTATGACAGGCTCACATGAGTCACTTAATTTTCTTTTCTTTAATCTTTTCCACCTTCAATTCAATTTTATGTTAGAAAAACAATTTCTGCCCCAATGTGTCAAATTTAATTTAGATGGAAGCTTTAACTTTTGATGCGTCACCTAATTTATGGAGTAAAATCTGGAAACGGAAATAATTATGGACACTTATCAAAAGTATCTCATTTGGCAAGCAACAAGCATATGGGAGACTCATATTTTCTCATGTTATTTATGGAAATTGATCTGTTCCTTTCAGAAATATATACAAAAATATGAGAAGATAAGATTAAAGAATAAAAACCAGAAGATTGTAATTTGGACAACGTCCGACTGATCTTTAAAATATATATTAAAATAGTATTATAAATATTAAACTAGACGATACACATGTGGCATGCATGCAACTACCCCATATATTTTATACACTAAACATGAGTCCATATATATTAATTAATTCTTATATCATAAATTTAAAAATGATATAAGAGGTCACTTTCACAAGTTCATATCTACACTAGCATCCAATGATATAACATAGAATTAGATGAGCAGAACATAAAATTACCCATTCTAGGAGACTATTACTAATTCAATAGAGTTCAATAATCACAAACTATTAACTCTAATAAAAATTTGCTACTCAATCTACAAGTTTTATCTTTCTAAAATAGCATTAATAAATAATGAAAGAAACAATATCAAAATCGTAAACTATAGTGTAGTTCATGCAAGAACCCCCACCGTTATGGAGTCTAGTTTAACTTTATACAACAAAATCCTTGAGCAGTAAGGATGCAAATCATATATCATACCTTAGCCAATATTAGCATAGGTCAAAATAAGGGCTAATTATATATTATTTTTATAATTAGTTACTTCTAGCATCTTAATCTCTATACTTTCAAAAGTTATATTAAGATCCCTATACTTATGAAAGTGAAATATTTAATATACGAAAATATCGTATATACTCAGTGATAAATCGAAATGAGATAGAATAAGCACGTGCTTAGTGGTAAACCCTACAATATTTCCGTCAGTAGAGTCCATGATATAGGAAAAACTAAAGTTAAATGTTTCATTTTCATAAGTATAGATATCTCAATTTAACTTTTGAAAGTATAAGGACTAAGATACTAAAGATAACTAATTACAAGGGATAATATATAATTAACCTCTAAAATAATAAACAACTGTGGTAGATAGGCTATATGACTTTGACATCAATTTATTGAGATTAACCTCTCCAAAACTTTAAAATGATTAACTAATTACAAGGAATTGTCCGCTTTGAATGATGGATGTACCCGTACGATTTTATCCTTTTAGATGAGGAGTTCTAAAAAACACCTTTAAGGGTAAGAAAGACCCGATGGACCTATGAGCCCTTGGTTCTCATATTCTTCAACTAATGTGAGACTAAATGATCTTATCACCTTAACTTGGATAAAGCCCTTATCAAGAAATGTTAGAATTAGCGCCTTATACAACCGAGTTGACCAATTGGAAGATGTTACCAAGTTTTTCAATCTGATATAAGCATTTCACTTTTCAGTCCAGCTTTCAGTGCATGTGTTCTTCAATTAACTTAGGAGTCATTTGAAGTCTAAAAAGAGGCCCTTATGTAGGACCTGTCAAGACCCTGCTATAGTCCTCTAGTAGGCCTTTGCAAGAGACTAAGAGCTGCTAACAGGAGATGACTAAATGTTATTTGTGATTAATCATATGAGACTATTGCAAGCTACCTTCACTCTAAGTTCGGGCTTCAAGAGAGTATGATAGCATCGCAACAACCAAATCCAAATATTACATCATAAGCCTAGGGCTTAGCCTTATTGTATAATAAAAAATTGAACCAACCAACCTAACTCTATTTTGCCATCATTTATTTATATTAATTAACTAGTAAAAGCATAATTGTAAAGAAAAAAATAATTAATAAAAATAATAAATTTATTGATATCTAGTCACTTCTATATCAGATCCCTACAACATGAGAAAAGGACCATTAAAAAACTAAAAATCTTATAGTTCGAGAAAACACGTAATGACCTCTTCGGAACCTTACAAAGATTCTGTTGTTACAATACAATCCACAAGTTATCCAAATCAAACATACCTCTAAGGTGGAGGCTTAGGATTCATAGTTACTAAGCTAAAAATATAAGAGACAATGAATCATCTGGAAATTGATAGCCTATGAGGCAATAGTAGTGCATAAACATCAAAGTATATCCTAGAGATGGGTTTCTACTTAATAAATAAAGGCTTGATTGATATTTCTTCATTCGGTTTCAGAGAGTTCATTTCTCGAGGAAAAAAAAAACATATTTGATCAATTTAGGCACATGTATTATTCAAATGATGCAAAAAAGAAGAGAGTGATATATGATATTATTGTACTTCCCAAGCAATGGAATGCTTATAGCACAATGAGACCTGAACCCCCTCCAATGAGCCATATGATGCTATGCCTAAATGCATTAGTGAGAAAGATCAAACAGCTCCTCTAATCCATTAAAATTAGATTGCTCAGCTTTTGGACAACATAAAATGCATAAGGTCTGAAAAAATTCTGCAAAATTTTAAATTTGACAGAATTAACAGGACATATATCAATAGCATCAATCACCAGCGTTTACTTCAGTTTGCTCGCTGGTAACATGCAGTGCCAACAGAAAATAAATAAATAAATAAATGAAACAGAATCAAAGGATAGGAAGTAAGAACACTTACATATATCAATAGTTGCATTAATATTTTTTGTGTGGACTTTGATGGGATTCATAAGATTTTATATTCAATAACTATGTATTTGCTAATAATGTATACACTATTAATGAACTAAACTGTACTTATAATAAAAATATAAAGACCAATGACATATTGGATAATGGCACAGTAAGGTAGATAATATAACCAAGTAAGATGCTATGATCCTTAGAGCCTTAGTCTATACTCGTATTGGTTGATCTAGAATACCCATAATATGATGGTTTTTAAGAAAGAAAAATCTGTTTCTATTAGTATGGTATATAAGGGCATTACTTAATTTTTTTTGGTAATGATACCTATTTAGAGTTTGAGGGAATTACTTTGGGGCTTTGTCATATCCTAGTTAGATGGTTTCCTCCTAATGATGACTTAATTATATTTAATATTAATGACTCATTGTACATGAATCTAAAGAAGGGGAAGGTGGGTTTCTTCTTGAGAATAGTGAGGTTACTTGTTTGCTTACGAGTCACTACTTTGTAGAGGATGGAGGATACTATTATAATTAACTTAAGGCTATCGAAAGGAGCCTTCAGTGTATCTTAAGGGAAGCGATCACTAAACTGGTGATCAAGATGGATGCTACCTTGGTTGTTAAGATTCTGGAGAACAAATCTACATGAAAAACATCATATAGATGTTTTGTCCTTAATGCAAAATTTATTTAAGTATTCTATTGTACACGTATTTAGAGAAGGAAACAAGTGTGCCAACTAGTTGTTAATTTTGCCAAATGTAATAGAGTTACAGGTTTTTGAAAGCATCATTGGTTAGATGGGCTATGATCTCTACTCTCTTTTAATCAGCAGGTGCTGGTTGTAATAGAATTTTGAGCTAGTAGAAAATTTTCTTTTTCTTGAAAAATAAATAGTACATGAGCATAAACTTGACCCTTCATTGGTTCATTATCATCTAAACAGAAGTGCATCTTGCAACAAGCCAATTTCCATCATCAAGGACTCGAGGCTCCCTACAGTTTTGCTATGCGTGGATTGGTGTGTCTATGTTCGGAAGGAAGTTGGAGGTCTTCCCATGCTTCATCCTCATCTAACTTAGTCAAATATTTCTCCAGCATCTCATTGCTAACCAATTCCAACTTTGAAGGTTCCCACTGTCATGTTAACATGCAAAAATAATAGGGAGAATATCTTCTGTAGCGCCTTCCCATTGGATGCTGATGAAATTTAGAAAAAGAAAAAAGAAATTGTTACCTTTGGATTGTTATCTTTATCCATAAATTTTGCCCTGATTCCCTGCATTTGAACATATAACATTAGGATTTTTCTATTCACAAAAGAAAAAAGGAACGAAAATTTCATGGTCAGTGTTGATAATTTCTTCAAGAAACCTCATAGCAGTCGTTGCTCACTGTGTGTCGATAGACATGAGTACTCATCCTGTATTCTCGAATCAGGCATTGTTCAAGATCTTCGGACCGTCCTTTCCTGATCTTCTCATGATGAAACATAGTTTTATAAGATTGACAAGTTAATAATATAACAATAATATTTGTGATTCTAAAACTTCTTCAAACCAATGGAGAAAAAAGAAAAACTTTATACCGATAAAAGGAAGAGCTTAAGACTTATCGGTGATGCCGTCTTTATTGACTTGATTGCTGTAGTAATCCACTTTTCATTTCGACTTATGACTTCTTGTTCCTACATCATGTTGCACTAGCTAGCTAATATAGTCTCTATATAAACTATGAATGATATGTCATGTGATGCACAGTTATGTATGACAATAATTTTGGAGGAAAATTAAATTATCAAGTTAGCTGCTTACCAAGCAAGATAGGATTTCTTCCACCGAGTGCTTTGAGAAACACTTGTTGATGACATGTAGCCTACAAATATTCCCACACTAGTCATCATGCTGTGTGATAACAAAGAATCCAAGAACAATTTATCGATTATATATATATATAGGAAAGTTCCATTTTCCTATATATATTGTTGATATTTGTGTACACTTTCTTTACTTCTGAGGAGGAGGTACTGTTAAGGATAAGCAGTGCTTTAGGCCGAAGATAATCACATAATTTGTGATACATTGTTGATATTTGTGTCAGTTGAGTCACTTCTTTGGACATTTGTTTTATGTTTGTAAAAGACAGTTTTGTTTAGGACTTTCTAATAGATGTCTTACTTTTACCAAAAAACAGATAAAATTATATGGGCATAAACAATCAGACTCATACAAATTAAATTAATGATATTTTTTTTAATCAACACATGCCATTCATGAACATAATAATTTTAGATTTTCATGGAGGGAGATTGATAAATGACGAGTCACCTTCGAAAAGCACTCTCTTCCTTGAGAGGTGTTTGTTGCGCATACTTGGCGATGATTCCTTGGATTATAATTGGATCAGCCGTATCCACTTCATATAATGATTTTTCCAGCAAAGGCAGGTCCTGCTCATCAATCATACTTATTTGTTGAGTTATTGGTTTACATAGTTATACCATCTGACCAAACTACTACCACTGTCAAAACTATCATATCTCTATTATGTTTTTCAATCCATGGATAGTGAAGAGCTGATCGAGTCAACTCAAAACTCTACAAATTAACTCAACTCATCAACGTTCGAGTCAGGATCTTTTTT
>LVTN01000717.1:118601-151523 GCA_001649415.1 Musa itinerans | reverse complement strand
GATCTTCTTGGCGAGTTCCGATGAGCTTCTCTAGCAAGCTCCGAGACTTCTTGACTGGTTCCTACAGAACTTCCGACGAACGTCTGGACTTCCGACGAACTCTCGAACTCCCAACGAAATCGCGTCCTTGACTTCGGGACTTCATTTTACTTTATGCGTTGCTCTCATAGTTAATCCTACACATGAAAAAACATACTCCGATCTAGATAATTAATACTAAGCATTAATCATGTTGTCTGGCATGTCATTGGTCCCTCGACGCTTCGTCCGATTCTTTGGCACATCGTCCTCTCTTGTGGCCTATTGCCCAATCGGCCAGTTGACTCCGCAACTCCAATATCCTTGGTGCAATATCCGCTCTTCTTGGCCCGATGCCCGAATCCATGGCCCAAAGCCTTCTGTCGATACGTCGACCGATCCTTTGGCCTGACGTCTAATCTTCTGACACGTTTTCCTCCGGCCCAATATAATTCTTCCTGCTTTAATTATCTCTCCTAGATCGAAGCATCCTACGTCACTCAAAATGCAGATTAAAACATAAACACTTATCAATTGGTTTCATCATCAAAATTCGAGATTCAATAAATTCACCATGGTACTTCCTTATAGTGAGACTGTGAATCTTCGTTGTTTGCTCGAATCGCTTACTTGCTTTGATATCACCTATCATGAACTTACTTAAAATTGCCGAAGTCATGAGACACCCTTGTGTTATCCATCCTCAAAGGGTTAGCCTAGAAGCAACCTCGCTTAGGTCATGAAGGACCTATAAATGAATAAATTAATTAATTTAGAAAATGAGTGACAAATAAGTCTCGACATCTCGCAAAAGAGGGTAGTTTTATTAGTAATTCAACAAATACTTAGTTTGTAAGAGAGGAAGCAAAAATAAGGATATTAAAATATAAAAAATTAGTTGTATATCCACAAATGACTACTCACCCGGTGTCAAGCATGTTGATAAGTTCATGTAGATTTTACATGTGACCTTATAAGAATCCATTCAATACCTAATACTACCCATGTAGATTATGGTGTTTTATTGATATTGTGAGTTTATAAGTAGTTACTAATAATTTTTTAATTGACTTTAGGTTTTATGGAGTTATCAAGTGACATGTTAAATAATTATAAATTGCATAAGTTTTATAGAGTGTGTGAATGAAAATTAAATATTTTTAATTACCTCAAATTTTATGTTTTGGATCTTGAGTTTAGATTATGGATAATTAAAAAATATTCTATCTATGATAGGTTTACATCTCTATGATGTGATTTTGAGGGTGTGATAAATTTTAACCTAGATTTCATTAAGAAATCTCCAAAATAACCCTTACAAAAATATGGGTATAACATGTGTCCACCATTATAAGTTATTCAACCATTGAGCTTGAAGTCCATATACATTAGCTCGTTGAACCCCACTTTGTATTACTTTGCCTTCATGTGCTCCCTCACTTGATCTCGTAATACATTCAACAAATGCATTACTCCTATCTAGGGTTTTTGTGACTCTTCATCATTATTGCTAGATTCAAAACTACTTGAACTAAAGGTGATGACCTTACCCCTTGCCCAATCTTGGGGGGTGGATTGATGATGTCAATATTAAATGCTTGCTTTTATAGGCACGCTTTCACCATCTATAGTCCTTTGCACAAAGAAGCATTCGTCAATCTTTGGGCTTTTGTCATTCGAACTTGGTCTCTTGTGAGAATTCTTATTCTTCTACTCAGCCATAGTTTCCTTCCCTCGAGAATGCTTAGTTAGCAATTTTTTGAAGATTGTTCCTTCTTTGAATCCTCTGAAGAAATAAAGTCAGTGAACCTTTCAAACCATCGAGAAATTACATTGATATAATTCCTATTGTACCCATGACTTCAAGCTATCGAGAAAGCTAAACAACTTATCCTTCGTAAACATGTCTTATATGTCCAACATCAATGTTGAGAATTACTTCATATAACCTCAAATGGAAGTGTATTGTTGGAGTTGTCTTAGCTTCCTTCATGCGACGAACTTAGTATTCTTAGGTAGGAATTGAGTTCTTAACTCCCGCTTCAAAATCCTCCTATGTGTCCACTTGACATCAATCTTATTGGATCTCTTCCCACTAAGTTTCCCACCAAAGTTTTGTATTCCTATTCAAATACGTGATTACTATAGAAACTTTGATTTCTTTATAATTGGGCCTCATTGCCCAGAAGTATTACTCTATATCAAATAAAATGTTCTCGAGCTCCTTCGTATCACTAGCACCATCGTAGCAATGCGACTTGGGTGCCCTTATGTTTTATGGTGGAGCAACACATGTTATTCCCTCTTGCAGAAGAGCTCTTATGAGCAACATAATTCTCATCGTGAGATCTGCCATGATATCCTATAAGTATTGCATGGATTCTTGTTTGTCTTCCATTAATAAATTGACTTTGGACTTGACTTAGTCAATTTGAGATTTTACCTCATATTATGAGTTTTCTACCCCAAGGAACCTTCTTTGGCATTGATAAAGTTCCTCTAAACTTGTTTCGAGAAATTGATGTGAGTTTCTATAGCCATAAGCCTTACCTTATGACTCTTATGCTTCACAGTTGGCATTTTGGATTGAGCTTCATTCGCTTATAGAGAATAGCCAACTTCTTGCTCGCTATTCTTACTGTCATGCTCTTCTTGAGCAACCCTAATAGCTTGAAAGTGAATTTCTACTTGTAGCCCACCTACTGCTAGTTGGGGTAATGGCCTCACTTACCCCATCTTGCTTGATTCACCATGGTAATTCACTATAGCAAAATTGTGAATCTTTATTGTGTACTCAAATTGCTTGCTCACTTTAATACTGTTTGTCATGAACTTAATTAAAACTATTTAAATTGTGAAACATCATTATGTTATTCATTCGCAAAGGATCAATTTGGAAGCAACATCCTTAGGGTTCAAAAGATTTATAAAAAAATTAATTAATTAATTTAGAAATTGAGCAATAAATAAGTCTCGATATCTCGTAAAAAAGGATAGCTTTATAAATAATTTAACAAATACTTATTATGCAAGAGAGAAAAGAAATGAAAGAAAAACAAAGATATTAAAATACAAAAGAATAGTTGCATATCCACAAATCATTACTCACTAATGTCAAGCATGTTGGTTAGTTCCTATAGATTTTACATGTGAACTTGTAAATCCATTCAATAGCCAACACTACTCCAAACCTCTATCCACTCTTGTGCCACTCGGAAGGTTCCAAGAGGTTGAAATAACTGATATTTTACATCGCATATAGAACTTATAAAAAATAGACAGTGATAAAAAAAATTAGGTTATTTTAGAGTAATTTTACTTATTTTAGTGAGTGATTGTTCTGTAGCTTTGCAAACCGCTACTTTGTAGTTTACAAGTAAAAACATAAGAAAAAGGGTAAAATATGTTGTCGAATGAATATACAAACAAATAAAGATGATGAATAATGTGATGACATAGGTGTTACGGGCGTGCATAGATCTTCCGTGACAACGTGGGCTGTCTATTCGATTCTCCATTCTCCATGTATGTTTGTATAAGAGGATCAATGGGCAATTCCTCAACAAAGTGTCTTGTTCTAATATGACTATCCCATCTTTAACTGATTACCCGCCCCAACCGCTCCTTGAAACTTGTATCTCGTTCCCTTTGTAGTTGGGTAATCCTCCCAACCATAACGCGAAGGAGTCATTAATCGACCGGGAGTCATTAATGGAACGGGTCACAAATTTCGAAGCAAATAGTCTGTTTGGGTTATGATTCGGTTTATTTGGCTCATCTGATCGAATCAAACCCTCGTCACCCGAGTCACATAAATCCAACGTGCACGTTGCGTGGTTGCATAAAAAGCTCCATGAAGCAGAGCGTCGAGTTCGTCCACGTGAAGTGTCGCGTGCAAGCTCCATGTCATCCCTCTCCTGACCGTGGACGGATGATCGTTCTACCGCATTCTCGTTTGTACGATGCCCAACCTACTACAAATGCGGGTGGTGATTCAACCCTCCGTATCGCCCGCAAACTGATATCATGAACAGTGAACCGTGGATCTTTGAGATGTCACGATACGAACAGATGAGCGCGATCCATTTGGAAGTCTGGTATTTGGATCATGCGACCGCATAAATATTCTATGTGAACTTGCGCACATAAGTGGGTCGTTCTCTTTCTCATTCTAGGGTTTCGTCGATCGTACATTTGCCGGGGCAATTTACGGCTTATCTTCGATCCTCTTCTATCTCCGGTCCCCTTGAAAACCTTCCGATCGAATGGCGTTCTGATGGCGGTCGGTTTGTTTCGCAATTTCTTAAGCTCTCGAACGATCACAGATACAAAGAAACGCTCGCATTTTTCGTTTCGGGTTCTTTCGAATTAGTCTCCCGCTTCGAGCTGATTTGTTGGCCTGTTTCTCCGAAATTTATAAGGCTGGGGAGGATTCGAGCGCGCGAGGGAGAGATAGGGATGAGCGGAAATCCTAACCCACCCACTGACGTGGAGCCGTCGGGCGCCTCCCGTTTCTCGAGCCACAACCTTTACAACCCGTCAGGTGACCACCACGTCCTGTCCGCCGTTGTTCTTCCGGCCCAGATCGGCGACTCTAGAGCCGGCGGCCATAGCGGAGAGTTAATTGCGGCCGCCGACGCGCAGGCATTGCAGCAGTACCACGACGCGGATCACAGCAGCGGCAGCCATGTCATAGAAGAGGATGGGGCTGGATCTGGGGCCGTGGAGAACCAGGGAATGGAGATGGAGCTGCCGTCTGATCCGAGCCATCTGGGTGATGCCCAAGGTCTGATGGCGTCCCAACTGGGCGGTAACCTGTTGATGCTTTCCTTCCAAGGCGAAGTCTTTGTTTTCGATTCCGTTTCCCCTGAAAAGGTGACATTCTACTAACTCGTACTTGATTCACTTCTTTCAGTTCTACAGAGAAAAATCTTCGAAGAAAAGGTCTTCTTTTCTTGCAGGTTCAAGTCGTGCTTTTGTTGCTGGGCGGCCCGGCATGAATCCTTTTCCAGCATCTTCTACGCAAAACAGGGTTTTGTATATTACTATAAGATCTCAGCTTGTTTTCGCTGAATTTCATTTCTGTCTTCCAAGAATTAGGTTGCTTTTATATTTTTTATATTTTAATATTTTAGAGCGTCTTGCTTCACTCGAGTGAGTGCCTAGCACCTCGGACATTTTGGAACCACGGTGCCTTTTGGCATCTAGCATTTTTTAAATCACTGGACTAAAGTGTGAAGAGTTTCTCAGAATGAGACAGCATTTGCCTTACATAGGTTTTGCACTTCCTACCTTTAAAACAGAAACTTATAATTGCTTGAAGAAGTCATTTTTGGTAATCTAATTCTAAAATACAAAATGCAAAACATTTTCATTATATAACTTTCGATTGGGAGAGGAAGTCACAATACAGATGTGAAAGTTGAAATGTTTGGTTTGACTTCCTGTTGATGTTTAGGATGGAGAGGATTTCCAGGATGGAGAGGGTGGAAATCAGATATCACATTGTTTGGGGCATCCTATTTGAGAGAGCATTGAGTTACTGATCAGTAGTGTTTCTAAAAGTGCTAGGCGGCCAAGGTACCAAAATACTCGAGACAGTAGGCGCTTACCTAGGTGCCCACCTAAGCGAAACGAGACACTCTCGAATATTAAATTTTAAAAAATATATATTATTATTATTATTACATTCTAGTAGTGTTTTCAAAAGGGGGTGAAATTTGACATGGGTGCTAACTTCTAAGCATTGTTTTCATATCAATGTGATATTCCTACCTAAGTGAACTTAGAACCCCTAAGTTCTAACTCCTAGTAGATTTAGAACATGAACAAGAAGGTGCATCTAATGTGGACCTATGTTATAGAGGTTTCTAACTAGTGCAAACGAAGGCGGCGATAGTGGATGAAACTCCTAAGTTCTAACTTCTGACAGATTTAGAACATGAACAAAATGGTGCATCTAATGGAGACCTATGCTATAGAGGTTTCTAACTAGTGTGGACGAAAGTGATGGCGGCGGATGAAGATGCAGATGAAGGCGGCGATAGCGTACGAAACTATGGACGAAGTTATAGATGGTGGCAACGATGGTGGATGTAGGGTTTTGCTTCGGGTTTGTTTCACTAGGTCAGGCGCGGGGGGAAGGGGGGTTGTTGTGTATTTTGTGTTACAGTAACATTAGTTGGTTCGATTGTGTCGACTTGCTCGTTCAATCGAACCAGGCTCGAACCCAGACCCAACTTCACTCGACGCTTGAGGCATCCGACACCTAGGCTCAAGTGAGCACCCAAGCACCACTTCATCAAAACGCCTTGCTCGAGCGCCTAGGCGAGCACCCAAGTGCCTTTTGAAAACACTGGATCAGAGGCTTGTCACTCTTTCTAGTCATAGCCAGGGGCTTATTCTAGGAAATTTTACCTAATTAAATTTTAATAGTGTCTTTACCAAACATCTCTTTTATTTTCTATTATTAAAAATAACTTTTAAGTTGTGAAGATCAAATGAACCTTAAAAAATAAAGGAGAATATGTGTTTTCAAAAGCAGAAAAAAGATCAACAGCATGAAAAATGCCTTGAACTTTTGGTGACATATAGAATTGATGATTATGGTGTACAAAAGCTTTCATTACTTTCTTCAAGTGTATTAGCATTTGTGTAGGTCTATCTCTTAGCCAAAATATTTGAAACAGAATAGAATTTAGAAGTCAACGAGTTAGCAGAAAAAGATTTACCTCTTAGAAGTTAAAAAGTACTCTTTAATTTTTTTATCTATAACTGGGAAAATGTTATATTTTGACAAGAAAATCTTGATTTATTTGGAAAAATTTTAACAGACAGTGGTATTGTTCTTATTGAAAATATAAAATTACATTAATATTGGCATTTTCCTTGTATATTCTTGTAGTTAGAATATCATGTATTGTACCTAAGAATGACTATCAAATAATGTATTACCTTTTTATTGGTTTATATAAAAATTTCTAGGTGTCAAAGTTTTCATTTGTATATATGCATATATTATAAATATGCTTTACATGTGTCATTTGTGGTGTTTCCAATCATGTACTCAGAATTTTGCCAAATCATAGTAGTTGAATGTCTTTCTTAGTAGATCTATAGATAGCTATGCTTCTTAAACAATGGTTATTATAGGAAAAAAATACAAAATCATGCACTTTTAATAATCACGGAAGTTTCTCCTTGTCTTTTAACTCTGAAAAGAAAAATCACAAACTTCTATGTAGATCGACTTCAACTGGCCATTAAGGTAAATTGGTTTTATGTGACACACTTAGGCACTTGTTCATCTTGGGTGGCACGGTGCAAATTCTTTTATGCATTCATGAAGAGATGCACATTAAATGAAAATGGATTTGACAGTTTTATTATTTTTATAGGCTAATTATGACCAGCTTAGGCCTTAATGATCAGCATAGACACCAAATATGATTAGTATATATACTCATGGCATTATGCATTTAGGTTGCTGTGTCAACTGGTACATAGACATGGGTATGATCAACAAAGCAGGACCATAGGGGAAGTTAAATGAGTATCACTTGTCATCTTCTCAGAAGTTGTATAAAGTTTTAACCATTGGAAGTTGAAATTTTGATTGATCTGGTGATTCATGCACATAAAATCTCTCCATCCATCTCTTATTTAGAATACCGACAGTAGGTGCTTGCTAGACTTAATTTTTATATAGCATTGGGTGATTGACAGTTGATGCTTCCCAACTAATAATGATCAAGCAGACTATTTGCAGTTCAGGCTGCTTTTTGACGTTGTCAACTTCAACTGAACAAGAGCATTGATTATCATAGTTCGTTTGGGTATATGTAAGCTATCTTCATCAGTTTGTTGATTTTTAATATTTTTAATACAATTGGATCTTCACTACAATTCTTGCATACAAATTATACGTCTCTTGGTGTAAAACAATTATTCATTTGAAAGTTCTAGGTGGAGTTGTATGCGTACTGCACTGCCTCATGCCCTTAGGCTACCTGAACTAGCCAAGGGAACTGACATGTGAGGTACAAGCAAAACTTCTGGTCTTAGTCTTTCATGATTATTTGTTTGAGTGTTCCATATCAGTGTTATCTCGCTAGGTTAAGTTTCTGGCATAAAGCACCGACATCTACCAAGTACTCTGCCCACATGGTATTATTTGATGTGAGGCATGAGGCTATGGCTTGATGACTTTTGCTACAAAAATGAAAGTCTTGCTATCTGCCAGTGCTATTTTTTATTTAACCTTCTTCCCTGTTCCTTTTCAATGATGATTTCTAGTTTCTTTTTTGGCTTGCTACAAGATGCAACGGAATAGGGGTCAATTTATATCATCCAAAACAAAAACTGAAGATGCTATGGGTGGTGCTGCCACTTCTGATGCAAACCAAAATTGGGTTTCTCTAGACAATAAGACCTCGGCCGCATCTGTGTGAGTTTTGAAAACAACTTGCATCTTTTATTTTAACCTTTTCCAGTTAAATGCTCATTGTCTATAACTTTGATTCTATTTTGTTGTTTCAGGTTGAATTGGACATTTCTAGATTTCTCAAAAGTGTCAAATCTTAGGACTTGAGGTATTTTAGAAGGTATTCGGTTGTCAGAAATTAGTTAGTAAAAAAAATAAACTAAGTTGACTAGGAAGGAGAAGGAATGAGATTGGAAAGCCTCTAATACACATATTTGCTAGGTTTTTTAATTAAAATATTCAAATTAATAAAATAATCGAAAATTTTAAAGACATTTAAAATCATGAATTACCATAATCTTGCTTATCATCCAACTAAACCATAGTTGAGTTAGGAGGTGAAGAAAATTACTTAACACAAAAACATGAGCTTTTGAGAACTCCCAGCATCAATCGATCTTTTGTAAAGCATGTTTCAGCTTAATATGTTTGGTATAGGCAGCAGGCTAGTGTATTTCTGTACATCAAATATTTATTGTTTCAATTTTTCAGTTGATTGTATTTTGTTTTATGATCTATATACGGATTAATATTTGAGATAATAATTATCAATAGTGATTGCTAGTTTCCACTGACTATTATTTTATGTATAACCGATGATGTACAAGCTATTGGAAAATTGTCTAACTTACCATGTAATTGTTTTCTTTGAAATTGCATAGATGTCATCACTGTGGCATCAGCGCAAAGTCTACACCAATGATGCGCCGTGGGCCTGATGGACCAAGGACCTTATGTAATGCATGTGGACTTGTGTGGGCTAACAAGGTAGACTGTCAGAAGATGCTAATTTCTTTAATCTTGAGCCTTTTTTACTTTATTCTGTTTGGGCAATCATTTTCATGTTTAACTGCACTGGGGCTCTTTTTTCGTTGGTATTCATGCATCATTTTAGATTAACTGATCGACAGTCTAACTAATAATGGGGAACGTTTTCCATTGGGACCAACATAGGTTCACTTGGTATTTGATCAAGTTTACGTATGAGATGAAATATCTATTTTTTATGTTGCTTCTTCAACTAGTGTAAATTCATGCTTGAATGGGTTGTCAAACTACTAAGGCTATGTTTGAGCACCAGCAAAGAGATATCAAATAACACAGAAAAATAAATTTTGTTTTGCGCTGGTCAAGAGGTAAGATGTAGGTATTACTAATCTTTATTTCTGTGTAATCTGTTTGATTAGTTGGAATTGAAGTTCTTATTATCCATTACTTTTCTGCTGAAGAATGATCCAAATGAGTGTTTTTGTTGCTTACATGCAAGGTTTGTTGTATTGTGATGTGCCAGTCGGTACAGGCGGTACATACCTGTCTGATAGAGAACTGGTATAGATAGTACATCAGTATGCCTCCATTTACTATGTGTCGGTATGTTCAGTATGGCTCGGTACAAGTCGGTATGTACCGTACCGACAACTGATCAGTACATTGGAACAGACTGATAAGGCAAATCATGCTTACATGCATTGCTATTTTAAATACTTCAGATCAAAACATTGTCTTTTTCCATTTTGAATTTGCTGTATCATATTGGTTTATAAGTGTGTGGCTAGCGTTTCCCTATAGAATAAGCTTGTCTTTGATTGATATCAAGACCAGAATAGTGTAAAGTTTAGGCTTTGTATTTTTTTGGATGATGATATTTCATGTGGCACAAATTGGAGCAAGCTAGCTCACTACTTTCCTTCTTTAATTTCTTTCATCGTTAATCAAGCATATTCAAAATCAAGGGACTTTGATCTGGATCATGACCAGCTGGAGCTGATCTCAGGACAATGAACACATTAGGTTTGTCCGCTTTGAGGTCTCGTGGAAAAGTGGAATGATGGACTGGATCTGGATGGAATCATTTGTTTTCGTTGATCCTGATGGATTCAGCATGTAAAGCTTGTTTTGGCATTGGTATGAAGAAAAATGAGAGATTGGATTGACAGTCTTCTCGTCAACAGAGCATGGCAGATCTAGCTGGTGCTATGGAGACTGTTCCAGTAAGTGGGATCTGCAATTGCTGAGTTGCTCAACTGATTGGATATGGTGACTATTCTGTTCCAAGACTCTGGTGGGTGGCATCACTCCACAAGATGAAAAAATCTTGAGAATATTGAGAGGAAAAAAAATGGTACTTGAAAAAGAACAGCAAAGATCTTCAACAAAAGATACCAGATCTTTTTTCTCTGCTGGTCCAGAAAGGTGTTACATGCATTATGTATTGATTATTATGTTTCTGCAATAACTTCAAAGCTTTGTTTTTTATTCTAGATAGAGAAATCACTGGTTATATATAAACCATTTTATAAATTTTGCTACTTATTCTGGATTTTTAGTCTTCTAACGTGTTAGATTTTTATTGATTTCATTTTACTTTCTTTTGATTTTTGTAATTTCTCTTTTTCTGCTCTGGTAGATATTACAACATGATGAATGATAAGCTTTATTACTTGCCAAGAGAGATAACATGTGATGTTTCCATGAAAGAACTCTACAAGAGGCATTTATGTGACTATTTCCTCACCAACATTGAAGAAAAAGATGAAACAGATCAAAACAATTTAGATTGTTTTTATATAAACATATCTTTCATTTAATGTTGAATCATGGTGTTGTGTCTGCAGGGAACACTGAGGGATCTCGCGAAAAATCCATCCCCAGCTATTCGAAATGCCTTGCCAGCACAAAAAGAAGGGAAGGGGTTAGTTGTTTTGACATGACTGTACAGGGAGATCAAGATTCTGAACATGATGCTTTTTTCTTTTGTAAAATCATACAACCCTTGGTATCAAAACTCACTTGATTTTCCCCTTCATTCATATAAATTTGTTTTTATCCAGAACAACTCTGCCAACTCGGAGTGATCGCAGCCAATGGCCATGACACATCATGAGAAGAGTGCTGTGCTTGTGGAAATAACAGGGTGGCACAGCCATGCTTGGCCTCTCCGGATTGTATAATGCTATCCAACATGTATGTACCATATTCTGGCTTCTAGATCACAATCACTGCAACCTTGCTTTATGACATTCTTATGAACGAGGAGATTTTTAGGCAGGCTCGGCGGCGGGCCGTTGACCTAGTGTCTTCATTTTTACATGATTCATCCCAATTCCCTTCCTACAAACATTGTCGATTGCAGAGTTGCGGCTGGCTCCCCATTCTTGTTCCTTTTGTGTTTATTGGGTTGGTTCAGATTTTGTATTGCAGATCATATCAGTGCCCTTTCACTATCATCCTTTACCTTCTCGAAGAGATTGATTGATTTTTACAAATATATATTCCCTTTGTGGAGTCATGATAGCATCCTTGATGATAAGATCAATCATCTAATAAAAATTAGGTGAGGAGGAAGAGCACTAGGAGAGTGTAGAGAAGTATGATGTTATAGTGTTCTTATGAGTTGTCAGCATCCATGCACAGCCATGGACAAGCAGCTGAAAGCTTCCAAGACCTGCTCACTGTTTGTGCTTCAAACGCATGTCATGGGTGGGCTCTGCACCAGCAGTTTTGTTGATAATGATAATGCTCTTCCATGCATGCATGAGGAGTTCCTTGTTTGAATCTTCATGGGAGTGTTCCCTCTGGTGTTTGGCATTATTCTCTCACCGTTCCTATGGAATAGTTTAATCATTCCTTTCTTAAAGAAAGAAGAAGCATTCACACAGTCTATTTGAATATTGATTGATTTATCTTTTCTGAGAGATTGAATAAAGTCATGTATCATTCATTCAACAATGTGGTTGAATGTAGGAAGATATATTTACATTTTAACCAGCAAAGTTCCACTAACAAGAGAGAGAAGGTTCAGACACATAAAAGGACAATGTGACATGTGCAGATCTGTCGAAATCTTGCACTGTTTCGATGTCTCTTTGCTGTGCCTGCCTGTTGGCTATTTTGGCTGCAAGTTCCATAGCATTCTGATCACCATTGTTCGGAGAATATGTTTGCTTACATAGATCTCAAGGGGGGGGCGGTGGTGGCGGGGGTGGGGAAGAGATTGCTCTATGTAAAGATAAAAGACCTGAATCCTAGTATCTCTCAGGTATCCATCAGCAACTGTGGCACTGAAAACAAGAAAAGATTTCACATGCAGTCATAAATACCCTACTGAAAACTAAAAGTCAGCATCATCTTGAAACCATCATCTTACTGTGTGCAACCTGCAGAGGATATTGTTGTGTGGATATGACTTTTATACTAGGCAGTTTGCTGTCATTTATTAGCCACAAGCGAAGTTAGGTACGCTCTCATTTAAGTGGAAACAAACACAGGCTATCAGCATCCATCACCGGAAAGGATCAGTGGAAGGCATCCAATGCACACATGTTGTTCCACTTACTTTTTGGTCATCAACAATGTGAAGGAAAGGACAAAAATTGCTTGGTAGTGTAAGATATACGGGGAGAAGGGAGAAGACTTTCATGGTGATGATCAAACTAATAAAACAAAACTCTTACAGGACATAAATAATCTCTTTACCGGAAATGAAACAAGATCTTTTTCATGCTCTTTTACGCAATCAATCTCTCTGTGTGTGTTCTTCAGAGGTGAATCTTCTTTCTTTCCACTGGACAATATGATTGTGTCAAGAATGCATTGTGACACTAAATAATTGTTCCTGGATTCTTCATAAACAAAGGCTACTGGTCTTGTCTGCCATACTCTATTCTATTCAAACCCTTCTTCTTTTATCAGAAGAAAGTTGTGCAGCCTTACTCCTTTGTTCAGTAAAATAAAACTGCAGTAAATTGAAGCCTCCAAAAGGAATGATGAAACACCATCAACCCACCATCTCTCATAGGACTCGTATGGAAAGAAAAAAGCTAGTGAGAGAAAACAATTTGTCAAAATTAGAAAAAGTAAAATGGAAAAATAATATTAGCTAATGTGATGAGCTTTGAACGAGGACTGCTATGCAACCATGTGCCTATGGATCATCACTTTGCAGAATAAAAGAACAAGAATGATTAGTAGAATGGAGCACAGCGTGTCCCACAAGCCCTAAACACCAAAGCTAAGAAGTTGGAAGTTGCCTCTTGTAACTCCCGCTCCTCCTTTCGGCTTCTTACGTTCTCCTCTCTCACTACTTTCCGAAGCTCTCTCTTCCCTCCCTTCTCCTCCCCACTCCTCATTCCTCACAACCATTTCCTCTCTCTCTCTCTCTCTCTCTCACTCTCTCTCTCTCTCTCTCTCTCTTATCTCACCATGTGGTTCTCTTCTCTTCTTTTACGTCTCTGCCGAAGCCTCATCATCACCATCATCTCGTGTGACTTCACGCCTGCACTTCTCAGCCTCCTCAGTGGCCTACCCCTTCATACCACCACCACTACCGCCATCACCTTATAATTCCTCCTCTATTCCTCCTTACTCGATTCTAGCACCATCTCTCTCTCTCTCTCTCTCTCTCTCTCTCTCTAGACATCGAGCTATGGGGTTACAGCTCGACGTCCACGAGTTCCCATCTCTAGCACTGGTTCACACCACCGGGTCCAAGTCCAACAGCAGTGACGAGGTGGAGTGCAGCACACCCAAGAGGGAAGAGCTGGAACCAAGACCAGCAATAGTATGCCCGCGAGCCCCGAGGAAGCCTCGGCCAGCCAAGAGGAAGCT
This sequence comes from Musa itinerans, assembly GCA_001649415.1. Lineage (NCBI taxonomy): Eukaryota > Viridiplantae > Streptophyta > Magnoliopsida > Zingiberales > Musaceae > Musa > Musa itinerans. The sequence goes on along the minus strand of LVTN01000717.1, from coordinate 137,416 downwards.
CCGGGCTCCTCCGAAGGGCTACCACCAAGTTCCGACCGATCTCGCCTCGATCTTCGTGCCGCTCCCATGCCCCGCAAGCAAGAAGATTCGAGTGGCTTGATCCTCCCCCGATAGATCTTGCGATTTCTTTGTTCTCACGACCGAGACGGCAGCTTCCCTTTTCCCGTAGACTTGTCTGAGGTCTGATGTCATATGGATCGGTGTAATTTTGTGTGTGTGTGTATTTTGGTCAATGTATTCTTTCCGTTCGAATTCAGTTCACTCCTTGAGAATTATCTCAAGGTTTAGAATTCAAAGACCACATCATAAGCGAAAAGTTGATGAATGGAAGTTCATTTCGTGCTTTCTTCGTTTCTTTTCCTCTTACTATCTTTCAGTAATCTCTACTCATCTGCTGATGCTAAACAAGGAATTCAAACTGTTCTCCGTACCTCCCAAGGAAACCTGTAAGTAAAACCAAGAAGCAGTTGCTGAGAATTATACCTCTCCATATCACCAAACTTGGTTGACTTCAATGACTGACTTCTTCTACGACATGAATGCACACTGTTACTCATCATGCATGCTTATCGATCTAACTCAAGCTGCATGCATATATATGCGTAGCACTAATTCACTTCCTCATCATGTAAACGTCGCATGGTTAGTAGGCGTTGGAGATCCACATGCTGGTCTAGTATAATCATTAATCACTGTGGATCCGCATTAACGTGCTACATAAAGGTGTTGGCATATATGATTCAAGGAGTCAGCACATTCACCTCGACTCATTAGTCTTCCAGCTTTTCCTTGGTAGTAGTAACTCGTCATTCTGGCTTAGGTCAAGAAAGAAAGGCAAAAACACCATGCTTTTGAGCTTTTCCTAAACGCCTTTTGGCCCACAAGTCTTTCTTTCACGGCCGTGCTTGTCACGTACTTTTTGGCATGGAGAAGCATTCTTCCCGTCTGTCAAAAAGTGGTTTTCTTTTCTTGCAATTGTTACAGCCACACCCTTTTTTTTTCTTTTTTCTCTCTCTTTTTTTGCTCTTTTCTTGTACTCGAACTTCAGTCACTCGAAAATCTCGTCTCCTCCTTGTTCCGTTCCTGCTCCATCTTATTAATCTACGATGGCAAAATATAGAAAAGAGTTAGCCGGATTTGTTAGTGGAGTTACAAAATTAATGAATATGGGGAAAAAATATCATCGTCGCTCAAAAAAAAACAAAAAAAAAAAGAAAAAAGAAAAATCCCAGATGATGGAATAAATCATAAACTAAACTCAAAGGAACATTATTAGGTACTTAGAAATTACGATCGATGGCACACAAACGGAAAGTAGACTTAACCACTATCACTAGCACATTCAAAAGAAATCCATACAAATTGCGGAAAGTGAAGGCTTTGTCTTCTCCTCATTTCTGTCCATCACAACCGTCGGATTCAAACTTACATGCGAAATGAGATTGTCGAGTTACCGTCAGACTATTTTTTAATGTGTTTTCATCTAATTAATCTTGAAAACCCATTGGTATCCGTCAAACATCATCAATACATCGATGGACGTGATAGGCTATGATCGCAAGACAGCAGGAAGATATATGCGTATCAAGCTGTCGGGATCAGTATTTTCGATGTGGTAGGTCGGGTTTTAAGGTTGGGATAAGTCCCCCAAGTAAAAGAAATGATCATGCTGATCTCATACGGTCACGAATCTGTGCTTTTAGGTTCTGAAATCCAACCAGAATTACATGTACACTATTTCGGTTGATCTTCTTCTTCTGTTGCAGTAATTTCGGACTCGAAATGTATTTTCTCCGTCTCATGCATGAGACGATGGTGAGTTCGGATCATATCTAAGCGGGACCTCAATTAACCTGATTCAAGCACCCGCATATCTGATATCTTGTTCTTTAGCCTCGGTGCAAAGAAGCAAGCATCGGTCTCTGACGAAGGTGTCATCAGCATGTTTGTCTTCGTAGGAAGGATCACTAGTTCCGAAGGAGACATCCTTAGACTACTTCGCTTTCGGGAACATGGAAAACTCGAAGAAGAAAAGAATCCCAGGCAGAAGAGGAGAAATATTACTCTGGTAATTAATTCCCAGTATACATAGGATGCTGTTGTCTCATTATGTTTTATCATGGACGTGAAGCCAAATGGGAAGGTGAGTGCTCAGGATTTAGCTCAATGCATCCCCTTTGGGGATAATAAATAGGACATGACTGTGTAAAAAAGTGGTGTTCACTTTGGCAATTACTCTTTGTAGATCTGAGAACTTTATAGGTGGTATCATTTTCTTTCTCTTGTGATGTAAACTATTTTTCATGGCATAATTTATTTTCATGTTTCCGTCTGTTCTTTCAGAAAAAGGAGGTTTAAGAAGAGAGTACACAACTCCAACTTGAGATGTGGCAGATCTGTTGTCATTCGAAGCTTCATCTAGTCCACCAGAGCTATAAGCCCATCAAAAGGCATGACTTGTGGCACTCCCATCCTAAGCTTCCTCCGTTGAAGTCAGCAAGGCTTTTGTGTTGACAACCTTCAATATCTGAAACTAAATCATCATTCCTTTGTCTTCCCAACACTGCAATCAATAATTAGTCAAAGATTGCTTTCCCTTGGTAATGCCATAACCAATGCAATGAAGAATATGCTAATGCCATACTTATAGGAGCCCACTAATCTCCTCCCTTGTCTCTACCTCTTACTCAGGAACGAGGAACAGTCTCTTGCTTGGATGTTTGGATTACAGGGTTTGAACCCCAGCAAGCAAAGGGGTCAGATTGTGCACGTAACATTTGTCTGATGCACATAATATGATGATGCTAGGCTGATGATCTCACACACACACAGTCCCTGCATGCAGTTCCGAGACATGGGTGGTAAGTTTAGGTTCGCAAGAGTATGAAGCTAGTTTTCATTAATTCCAAGTGACCGAGCAAACGTTTAACACTTGAAAAAGCATTCAGTGCCTGGTACTTCCTCTTCTCGTTGCTTCCTTCCTCTCTGAATCTCTATCATACCAACCAAGCACCCCTGTCCCTGTTCTTTTGCTAGGGAACAACAACAGCATAGCATTTGATGAGTTGATCTTGATTGTTGTGTTAAACTATTCTACTGACATGACATGACATGGCATGGACTTGTAGCATCCAAAGAGGTTCTATTCGAAGGCATTATTCATGGCCAAGTTTCCTATAAAAGCCTCTCGTTTTCACTTTTCCTATAAGAACGAACGTTCCTTTAACATTTATTTCCGTATAGAGCTCCTTATTTTGACAAAGATAACCCTCAGCCACTTCTTATATTTTTTCTCTTAAAAAATCATAATTGTTTTTTTCTATTTTCAAATTCATTATTACGTTGAACCAAGCCACTCAACTGAACCGATTAAACCAACCCAAAATTCGGATCAATTCAAAATAGATAATATCAAATAATTTATTAATATATATCAATTTATATTAATAAAATAATAAATAACTATACAAAAATTAATTTTAAATTATAAAAATAAATATAATATAATATAAAATAATATAAAATTTTAAAATATTCAAAATAAATTTGAAAGTTCTAGATGACCTTTCTTTTTAACCTTTAAAATATTTTTACTAATTTTGACCCTAAAAAAGTTAAATTTATATCATTAAGAACTCAAATTAGTAAAAATCCCTTCCTTAAATGCCTAAAACTAAAAAATAATAATTTAGGACTTTTCAAGTCATTTTTAATATTTCTTAAAAATTTAAAAAAATTAAGAGTTTAGTCACACTATTTTTTAATCGGATTATATTATTTTTTAATAGGACTTAAAAACAGTCTAACTGAGTTTAAAACTTGTCAAGACAAATCCAAACTTTCTAGACACCTTTGACATGGTCACAAAATGAAAAGACTAAGGAACATTCAAAATTACAAAAAAAAATTAAAAATTAAAAATTATTGAGGTGACTTGAAAAGTCTTAAATGATTTTTTTTTATTTTTGAGCACTTATGATTGGTATTTTTACTTATTTATATCTTTAAATGATATATTTAATTTTAAGTGTTAAAATCTGTAAAAATAACTAGTTTAAATGCTTAAAAATAGAAAATAATGGTCATATGGACCTTTTAAATTTATTTCAAAAATTTTCTTAAACATTTTATATTTTAATTAAAATTTTAAAAATATAATATATTTATAAATTATTTTTAGTTTATTATTTAAATTTACTTTTTTATAATTTAAAAGTCTTTATATAATTATTTTATTAATGTAAATAATATATTAATAAATTATTTGATATAATTTATTTTGAACTGGTTCGAGTTTTGAGTTGGTTTAACTAGTTTAAATGAAAAGTTTGATTCAATGTAACGAATTTGAAGAGAGAGAGAGAGAGAGAGAGAGAGAGAGAGAAAAGATGCAACACTTAAAGGGGTGATGATAAAAAGTAGTTGAGAGTTATCTTTATCATTTTAAAAATTAGGAATAAATGAAATGAGAGACTTTTCTGTAGAACAGCAAAACTGAAGGTGTGTACAAGTTGTGCACGAAGATCCATTAGGTATGTTGGAACGTTCGATATATGGACGGGTATTTTTATTTAAGTTGAAAGCTTTCCAACACATCTAATGCATCTTCTTACACAAGTCTTATCTACTTGAAACTAGTCATCATGCTCCGGGTTTTATGTCCAACACACCCAAACTTTCTTTATTCACGTGTAGCAACGCTATATTTATAGAGGACGATGAATTAATGTTCTTAAACGAGCTTGTCCGATGTAGATTTGGCATATGACACACTAGAGAAAGATGACAAGACAAGTCACGACTATACGTTAGAACGGGTAAATATTTTAATTTCTTAATTAATTAAATTTAAACTCGAATTAAGATTTGGATTTAATTTTTAAAGAATTAAGATTTATTCTTATAAATACATCTTTAAGTCCCAAGTTTTATGCAAGAGACACATAATATTTTAGAAGAGTTGAAACTAAATAGGATTGAGAGAAGAATTTTTCATATTTATATGAGAAAATATATAAAAGGAGTATAATCTTTTCTATATAGTGAGAGAGATATAATATTTTAGATGCTGCTTGAGTGATGATAACTTAAGGTCTTATAATTTTTTTTATATAGTGAAGAATTTTATTTTATTTGTGGATGTAGGTAAAGACTTATCAAAGTATGTTACATTTTGCATTGGCTTTCTGGCATATTTTTTAATTATTAATCTTCAAAAATTTTTATTAATTTAAGTTTTCTTTTCTCCCTCCTTAACCAAAGATATTAGAATTCAAAAGATTTAGTAATTAAAGTTTTAATAAGAACATTGTTGATTGTTTTCATAGGTTGTAATGTAAAATAATTGGATGGAAGTAATAATTTTCACCTTATAACAAAAGAGAGTGACAGTAAGTCCTATCAAAAAGGTTAAAAGAACGAGTATGCAAATAAAGGAAAGTAAGTCCTATCAAAAAAGTTAAAAGGACGAGCATGTAAATAAAAAAAAGATAAATAACAAAGTTTGAGAGGAGCTTTGAATACTATTCGCTATTGCATCATTAATAATATTATCGATAATACTAGTGATGATAACTCTATCACTATTATTTGGGATAAATTAAAAAAAACTCTATATGACTAAAATCTTAAATAATAAGTTATATTTGAAGCAAAAGATATATAAGCTGATGTGAGGATGGATAAAGATAAAGATTTGATAGAGCAAAGAAAGTCTGATGTGAAGATTAATGAAGAAAATATAAGGCATTATTATTTCTTACCTCATTTGTCAGCTCCCAAAGAAGTTGAAGAAGCTTTAATGTCTCATGCTATTAAGACAAAAGATAAATCTAAAAATATGGATGATGAGATATTAGTTGTCAAGCCTTTGATTTTCTAACATGACTGGATCTCGACATGATAGGTTGAGATCAATTGTTAAGCCTTTGAATGATAGTCAATGTTATAGATACAAAGAGGACAAATATATCAGGTAAAATTTGTTGAGTTAAAAGAAACATGAAGAAGAGATCGATGAGCATTCTCTTGTGATAAATGGTGAGGGATATATTCTCATAATCTCCAAAGGTAATTATATTTTTTTAGAAGAGTTAGTTTTTAGATTTTACTTTTATTACTCATGTTTATGCTTAGAAAGATTTTTTTTATTTGTTGAATGATAAGTTGACTAAAAAGTTAAGTTTAAGTGATGATTTCAAGATGTAAGTCATGAGTATCGATAAAGTGAAAATCAAAATATTTGATGGAGTGGTACATACTTTGAAGGATATGACTTATGTTTTAAGGATATAAGAAAATCTAATTTTTTTTAAGTCTTTCATGTTCCCAAGGTCATAACTATAAGACTAAATATGGAGCTCTAAAAATTATTCAAGATTGCATAATCCTAATAAAAGGAATATTAGATCAAGGATTATATTGTCTAGAAGGAAGTATAATAAACATCTAAAATGATTAGAAATAAATTACATATGCAGGGGATGGTAAGTATTTACGACATCAAACTTTGTTCACGATGAAAAAAAATTAAGGGTGATATTCATAGTTTCCAAGATGCAGACGATTGTAAGAGCAAAAATCTTATTGGTGATAAGATGATAAGATGAAGGTCTCTCTTTAGTATCAAGTAGCATTATTGATTTAGTTTCAACTAGATGCATTAATATGTTTGTTTAAATTAAGTGTTGGATCATAAACTAATTTGGTTTGTATAGTTGTAGTGAATTTTCAAGCCAATGATTTAATATACATTACTAAAATTACATCTTATATATTCAATTTTAGTCCTACTTAATCAAGACCTTTAGTTTTTAAATATTACCTCATTAACTCAAGTTTATAATTAATTTTACTCAATCTCTCATTAACTAAGATAATATTATTATCAAATAATTTAAAAACTAAACTCAATAATATTCTATAAATCATAATATATAAAAAGTTGATGTTATTATTATATAAGGGTGATATTCATAATTTCTAATATGCAGATGATTGTGAGAGCAAAAATCCTAGTGGTGATAAGATGATAAGATGGAGATCTTGCTAGTCATAGGTACCCTACAAGCCAATCACATGAGTGATGACACGTGTGACTTGACACGCAGCCTTTTTTTCTTATTATTATTATTTGATATTTTATCACTTTATATTATTTATTGTATTAATATATTATGATGTCCATAGATCTGTGCAATGAAAATTATATCGTGGTTAGATCACAATAATAAGACCAATTCGTCTTTAGACACAAATCTTAAATAATCCCGGTCATAGGTTACTCGAGAGGGACATCGAAATAATCAAACAGATTGGTGTGCTATATACCCGTCCATATGATGGATGCAGCTGGTCTTATAGTTGTTTGTGTGGAGACACTATGGATATAGTACAAGTGCTCATTGAAGAATGAGTTCACTAATTAATCTACTCACGGAATGCTAGATGATTAATGATGCCTTATTGTTAAATAATGATTCCGTCATCCCAATGGTGTATATAGTCCTTAGACTTAAGACACCAAGGATATCCTGTATGAGTACTCCACTCTTTGACACAGGACTTATAGGTCTGAAGGTTCCAAATCTAGCATAACTGGTCATCGGGAGTGGTAGTCAACCTTACGAGGGCTATTGAGTGTCGATAGAGGATCATATGCTCTCAGTGTCATGAGAGGAATATCCCATGTGTTTTTGCTCAAACAAATCCCTAGTTAGGGTCATTCGGATTGAGAGAGAGAGTTCTCCGAAAGAATCTGATTAGAGCAAGACTCGAGTCGAAACTATATGGGCATGACAGTACCATGTCTGGTATACGGTCTATAGGGTATTAGATGGATGAGGGATTATAGATACACGGTAACTGATGACAGATAGGTTTAAAGGATTAGATTCTCTTGTATTGTCTAAGGACTGCGGCGTAATGGCCTAGTACGTCCATAATCGATGAGTCGAGTAAATTATTTTGGAGATAATAATTCACTGAGCCAGAAGAAGTTCTGACAAGTATGACTCACGACCAGCTCAATATTGGGCTTAGAGGGTCACACACATATGGTAGGCATTGCGACGAGTAGAGGTTTGGATATAAGATATCCGTCAGACCCCCTATCTTATTGGATATCCAATAAGCCCATGAATTATTGGATCCTATAAATGAGATCCAATAAGAGTCAATGAGATATTATTGGATAGAAATCCACTAATCTAAGAGTCTTCGATAGTGGGATGGAGATCCAATACCCAATAGGGCAGGATCCATTATAGTTAAGTTGACAAGGGGCCTCTATAAATATGAGGGAACCAAACACCCATAGGCCAAAGGTTTTCTTGGTTGCCTCCTCCTATTCTCCTTTCCCCTTCTCCTCCTCAAATAGCAGGCTTGGAGATTTGAGGAGCGTCGTCGCAGCCCTACTATATGTATCACCACTAGAGAGGAGGATGCTTGACATCCTTCATCCTCTCCTACAGATCTGCAGGGATTCAGGGATGTACGATCTCCCTAGGTAACATAACTATCTCACACATGATTTTTAATTTTATAAATTTTACACACCAATCTTTATATGATGACGAATATATCTTTGGGAAATTTAGAGATTTCGTTTTTTTGTTCTTTCATTGTGCATATGATGTCACATCTAGATTTCCCTATAGTGGTACCAGAGCTAGGTTGTTTGTGCGATATATTAGTTTTGAACTACATGTGTTGTGTTTTGGAGAAGCTTTTGATGTCAAAATCATTAACACAATAGCGAGAAAGGGCAGCACCATCTACGTGTGTGCAGCCACCTACAAGCGACATAGCGCTGGCACAAGCGCAACAACTGTTGCTGCGCGCAAGCATTGCACCTATAGTAGCAAGTCGATGGCCTGCTTGTAGTAGGCTTGCGGCTGGCAGGGGCTAGCAGCTCGCGGGTGCCCCACCCGCAGGCGCTGCCTATGGGCACAACGCTCGCAATAGTCGCGCTCGCAGGGGCGAGCCCCCTACGAGTGGCCTGCCCACAAAGGCGGCACAACGCCTACAAGAGGGGACATTGCACGCAAACACGACATTTACGAGCACTGCACTCGCAGGGGGTGATCGCCGCCTACGGGCACTGTGCTAGTGGGCCAAAGCACCCATCGGCAAGGGCCGCTGCTGGTGGGGTGGTAGCGACCGTAGCAAGCAAAGGCAAGGTTGGGAATTAGGTTTTTGGGCAAAAGATAGCTTTGCCCACCAGAATTTTAGAAATTTCGAGTTCTGTCCTTTTTATCTAAATTATGAAAATACCCCTCACAATTCAAAAAATTTCCTATATGTCCCTAATTTCAAAAAATATTAATTAATTAAAATAATTTATTTATTATTATTATTATCTAGTAGTTCTACATAATGATATTTATATGTGATGTATGATGTGGATGGATGATCATGGACCATGTGATGTGTGTGTACTTGTGATTATTATTATTGGGGCTTGCGAGCCTCTATTTTATTTCTCATTTATTGTCGGGCTTGCGTGCCTATGATTAAGTTGCAATCACACAAGGAAGCGTAGTGGGAGCGTGGAAGTGATAACGGGACCCATGAGACCGAGACAGACGATCACGATGTATGAAGATACATCGAGATACTGATGGAACCGATGAGGACAAGATGGACGATCATAGAGCATGGAGATGTACCACTGTACACATAGATCTTGATGTGAGTGATTAGGCCCACTGGCTCGGGCTTGATCACATTAGGCTGTGGTACTTGATTATCTGGTATGATTGCTCATATGATGTGTGATTACTTCTACACCTACTAGATATGTATATATATATTTGCTTGCGATGTAGATATATATTAAATATGTATGTGTGTGACATGACATATTAGGAGACCAAATCAAAATCCCCTCTCTCGATAATATTAAGTCGATAAACTTGAAGCAATTAGATTGACCCACGTGGCCTTCCATCGTTATAGGTAGGGTCTGATTCTCGATGTAGGTTGAGTTGGTCAAGTCCCTCGAGACTCACCTATATCACGATTCACTATCTTGCCTATGACAAAGAGATATCACCGGTGACCTAAGGACATTGTATGCTTGATCGAATCCCTCGAGACCATGATGGTTCGGAGGCCGAACAGGACGGAAATCATAAGGAGTTGTGATCGGCAAGAGTTGTCTAGCTTTTGGGCTTAGTGTGATTGATCGAGTCCCTCGAGGTTACATTAAGACACTGATTGGATCCCAATCCCCACTAGAAGTTTGCCGGAGACTTCCGTTTCATGTGCTAAGGGTGTTATGTGACTCGCTAGAAAAATAGTATGAGTAGATTAAGATAGAAGTCCATTTCTTATTTATTTATTTTTTTTATAAAATCTGCATATTATTTATTTCTGCTGCATCTTTATTTTCAGAAAATGTTGCTTTCAAATCTCTTATGTTTCATACTTGATGTCAACCACCTCACTGATCCGAATTATGGATTAGCTCCACAACTTGAGAATTGTTCTCACTATAGATAAAATCACGTACATTCTTGATATAGTGATGCCTACGCCCGAGAAAGGGGTAAGCGAGGATAAGATTGCTCGCTATGTGAAGTACATAGATGACTCCGCTCTTGCTCAGTGTTACATGTTAGGCTCCATGACTCTTGAGTTATAGAGATAGTATGAAAAGATGGATTCCAGATCCATTCTCCTACACCCTAATTTCAAAAAATATTAATTAATTAAAATAATTCATTTATTTATTATTATTATCTAGTAGTTCTACATAATGATATTTATATGTGATGTATGATGTGGATGGATGATCATGGACCATGTGATGTGTGTGTACTTGTGATTATTATTATTGGGGCTTGCGAGCCTCTATTTTATTTCTCATTTATTGTCGGGCTTGCGTGCCTATGATTAAGTTGCAATCACACAAGGAAGCGTAGTGGGAGCGTGGAAGTGATAACGGGACCCATGAGACCGAGACAGACGATCACGATGTATGAAGATACATCGAGATACTGATGGAACCGATGAGGACAAGATGGACGATCATAGAGCATGGAGATGTACCACTGTACACATAGATCTTGATGTGAGTGATTAGGCCCACTGGCTCGGGCTTGATCACATTAGGCTGTGGTACTTGATCATCTGGTATGATTGCTCATGTGATGTGTGATTGCTTCTACACCTACTAGATATGTATATATATATTTGCATGCGATGTAGATATATATTAAATATGTATGTGTGTGACATGACATATTAGGAGACTAAATCAAAATCCCCTCTCTCGATAATATTAAGTCGATAAACTTGAGGCAATTAGATTGACCCACGTGGCCTTCCATCGTTATAGGTAGGGTCTGATTCTCGATGTAGGTTGAGTTGGTCAAGTCCCTCGAGACTCACCTATATCACGATTCACTATCTTGCCTATGACAAAGAGATATCACCGGTGACCTAAGGACATTGTATACTTGATCGAATCCCTCGAGACCATGATGGTTCGGAGGCCGAACAGGACGGAAATCATAAGGAGTTGTGATCGGCAAGAGTTGTCTAGCTTTTGGGCTTAGTGTGATTGATCGAGTCCCTCGAGGTTACACTAATACGCTGATTGGATCCCAATCCCCACTAGAAGTTTGCCGGAAACTTCCGTTTCATGTGCTAAGGGTGTCATGTGACTCGCCAGAAAAATAGTAGGAGTAGATTAAGATAGAAGTCCATTTCTTATTTGTTTATTTTTTTTATAAAATCTGTATATTATTTATTTCTGCTGCATCTTTATTTTTATAAAATGTTGCTTTCAAATCTCTTACATGGCATACTTGATGTCAACCACCTCACTGGTCCGAATTATATGGATTAGCTCTACAACTTGAGAATTGTTCTCACTGTAGATAAAATCACGTACGTTCTTGATATAGTGATGCCTACGCCCGAGAAAGGGGTAAGCGAGGATAAGATTGCTCGCTATGTGAAGTATATAAATGACTTCGCTCTTGCTCAGTGTTACATGTTAGGCTCCATGACTCCTGAGTTACAGAGATAGTATGAAAAGATGGATTCCAGATCCATTCTCCTACATGTCCGCAAACTGTTTGAGGAACAGGGAAGGACTCAGCGATATAAGATATCCAAGAGCCTCTTCCGCGCTAGGATGACTAAGGAGACTCTAGTTCAGAACCATGTCCTAAATATGATTGAGTGGATAGAGAAACTCACAGGTCTAGGAATGGTCCTAGAGGATAACCTGTGTGTGGATCTTATGCTTCAGTTTCTACCAGATTCCTTTTCACAGTTCATAATGAATTTTAATATGACTAAGCTTGAGGTGACTCTCCCTGAGCTCCTTAATATGTTGAGGGAGGCAAAGAGCACTATCCAAAAAGAGAAGAAAGTTCTCTATATTGATGAGACCAGAAAGAAAAGAAGGGCAGAAAAGTCTCTTAAGAAGGGCAAGGGCAAGGGTAGATCGGGTAAAGTAAAAGTTTCTAAGAAAGATTTGACAAAGGACAAAGGCCAGTGCTTCCACTACGGTATAGATGAGCACTAAAAGAGAAACTGCAAAGCGTACCTTGCAAAGAGGGTGAAACAAAAGCTTGGAGAAGCTTCAAGTATATTCATGATCAGTCTCCATTTGTCAGACTCTTATGATAACACATGGGTATTGGATACCGGTAGTACTTATCACATTTGTAATTCATTGCAAGTTTTGGCAAGACCTAGGAGATTAGCGAGAGGCGAGATGGACCTCAAGATGGGCAATGTAGTAAAAGTTGCTGCAGTAGCTGTTGATGAGGTCACCCTGTATTTGCTTGGTAGAACTATTATTGCATTGGATGCATGTTATTTTGTTCCTTCTATTATCAAAAATATTATTTATATTTCATGTTTGACAGTTAGTGGATATAAATTAATTTTTGAGAACAATGGTTGTTCAATAATATTAGATGATGAGATCATCACGAGAGGAACATCACATAATGGTTTGTTTATACTAGACACTACACATATCATGAATATAAGTGTGTCCAAGAGGAAATGAGATGAGGTGAACAGTGCATGTTGAATCTCAGATTTTGATAATGAAATCAATTGATATATTATTGATCTAATCCATATGTTGAGATAAGTATTATAGGTTTAACTACGATAATGAATAAGGCATAAAGCAAATGTTGGGCCAAAGTCAAAGATCAGATGATACGTCGAAGATTCGGATGATGTGCCGGAAGCTCACTGAGAGTTCATCGGGATTTCACCGAGAGTCCGTCGGGAGCTCACCGAGAGTTCGTCGAGAGCTCATCGAGAGTTCATCGAGAGTTCACCAAGAGTTCGTCAGGAGTTCGCCGAGAGTTCATCGGGAGTTTGCCAAGAGCATACTGAGAGTTCACCGGAAGTTCGTCGAGACTTCGCTAGAAGAACAATTGATATACTGAAGAAAGATTGCTTAGTTAATGCCTTAATTATTGTAGTTACACTTAGATTGAGTTAAGATTGAGAGGTAATCCCACTAACTTAGTTAAGGGCCAATTGTGCTCGATTTAAAGCTAAGTTGGTCCGGATGAAAGGCCCACTCGGCCACTTAGAGCCATGCTAGGTGGTGGCACCGCCTAGGGTGGGTGGTGGAACTGCTTGAGCCTCAGCCTCCCAAGTAGTCTGGGCGATGTTACCGCCCAGATTAGGCAGTGGTACCATCAACAGTTAATGCTACTAAGCAGCGATACTACTAGAGCCTAATCTCTGAGACTCTATCAGGTTATAGTACCGCCAGACTGGGTGGTGGTACCGCCTAATGTTAGAGTGTTAGGTAGTGTTAAAATGTTAGAAATCCGGGATGAGATACTTTTTGTCTCTAATTATGAAATCTTTGGGGCCTACAAATACCCCACTCTTTTCTGCATGAAAGGGTAACAAAAAGAGTATAAAAGTATGAAAAAATCTTGAAGTGTTGAGGTGTAAAAGTGTTGTAAAAGTGCTAAGAGTTCTTCTCCTCTTTCTTCAGCTTTGTAATCATTAGAGGAGGTGTGAGGCTTATAAGGGTTGTCTCCTAAACCTGTGAAAAGGAAAAAGCTTTATAAGAAGGTGGTTGGTCTTCGCCTATTGAAGGAAGACCATTAGTGGATGCTGATGACCTCAATGGAGGAGGAATCGGAAGTGGACGTAGGTCACAACGACCGAACCACTATAAATCTAGTGTGCTCTTTCCTTACTACTTTCTTTCAGTACTTAGTTGCACTCTACACTTTATATTTACTCTAAGTCATTACTTTCATTACTTTATGATATGGGCTTTGACGAAATGATTTTATCGAATGAAACTTTCTAAATCAACATAATTTTTATCGCTACACTAAGTCACCACCCCTCTTAGTGTCATATTGACCCTAACAATTAGTATCAGAGTAAGGTTACTCTTGATTTGGTTTAAAACCCAAGAGAGATAACTTTTGCTGGTAATCATGAGGGTCATTTTATCACATGTCCTCCCATGTTCAATGGAACGAACTACACTTATTAGAAAACTAGAATAAGGATTTTTTTGATTTCTTTAGATTTTAAGTTATGAAATATTGTTGAAAATAGATTTCAAAAGTCTTCTCTTCCAATGAATGATTAGAATGATTTAGAGAAAAAGACTTTCTCTTTGAATGCTAAAGCTATGGATGCTTTATTTTGTACTTTAGATAAAAATAAATTCAATCAAGTTTCTATTTGCAAAACAGCTTATGACATTTGACATACACTTAAAATCACATACGAAGGCATGAGTCGAGTTAAGGAGTCAAAAATCAATCTTTTAGTTCATTGTTATGAATTGTTTCACATGAAATCAAGCGAGACCATTAGAGACATGTACACCCAGTTTATGGATGTCGTCAATGGTCTAAAGGCACTTGGTAAAAGTTTTTCTAATTTTGAACTTGTTAATAAGATATTAAGATCCCTTCCAAAGAGTTGGGATCCTAAAGTAACCGCAATTCAAGAAGCCAAGGACTTGAACAACTTTCCACTCGAATAACTTATCAGATCTTTGATGACATACGAAATGACATGCAATGCATATAAAGAACTTAAGAATAATCCTCCAAAGAACATGAAGGATTTGGCACTTAGAAATCAAGAAGACCACTTGAGAGAAAACTCAAATGATGATGATAACTTGGTACTTCTAACAAGAAAATTTAAAAAATTTCATAAAAGGGAACAAAACTAAACATAACATTAAATACAAAAATGAACATAAAATTGACCAAATGATTTCCTACGAATGCAAGAAGTCAGAGCACTTCAAAAGTGAATGTCCCCAAGTGAAGAATAAGCAATCGAAGAAAAAGAAAGCACTAAAAGCTACTTGGGTTGATTCGAGCGCATCCGAAGACGAGGAGCTAACCAATAAAAAAGTCACGAATTATACTCTAATGGCGCTTAATGACGAGGTAAGTGACCTAAACGAATCTCATTTTTCTTATGATGAATTACTTAATGCTTTAAATGATTTTTTTAATGATTTTAAATTAGTTAGCAAAAAAGAATAAGTTATTAAAAAAAGATTATACTTCTCTTTCTAGTGAATTTGAAAAATTAAAAAGTGAGCATGATAAGTGTATGTTAACTCCTTGTACTCAATGTGTAGAATTAGAGTCATTTAAAAAGAAAATTTTGTTACTACAAGAAACATTAGAAAATTTTAAAATAGGTAACAAATCCTTAAACATGACCTTTGCTAATAAGGGTCATGTTCATAGAAAAGAAGGAATTGACTTTGTGAGTAACACTCACCAAAAGCCAACCATCTTTGTTAAAGACCCAACTTTGCATGTTTCACCCCAAAATAAATGTAACTTTTGTTGCAAATTTAGATATTATGCTCATAAATATTCATTTAAGAGGTATAGTACACATAAGTTAATTTGGGTCCCTAAAGGAACCTTAAATGACTCAGTACAAAAAAGATAAGTTAGGTAGATCTATTTATGAGGAACCCAAGGTAAAATGGGTACCTAAAAGAAAACTCTCTTTCTTATAGATATGTCTACAATCACAAGCTAAGAGCAAGAGATGGTACCTTGATAGTGGATGCTCTGCTAGGAATGAGTCGACACTAAGAGGGGGGGGGAAAACGTCGATTTCAAAAAATATTCGTTCGTTGAAAACCGATCGGAAAGATGTTAACTTAAAAATACTTACGTAAGCGTGTAATGAGGAAGTAGAGCAATGAGCAAGTAAAATGATTTATAACAAAGGTAAACAGCAAAGTAAAAGGCAGCAAACTGATTTTATAGTGGTTCGATCGTCGTGACCTACATCCACTCCTGATTCATCTTCCGTCGTAGCCACCAGCATCTACTAATAGTCTTCCTTCAATAAGCAAAGACCATCTACCCTTTTACACCCATCTTCTCCTTTTCACATGTTTAGGAGACAACCTTTTACAAGTACTCACTCCTCTCTAAACCGAATTCTAAACTTAGAATTATAGGAGGGGATCTCTCAAGTGATTACTATAGCGTTTTCCCACTTTTAAATTCTCTATGCTTATGTATGTTAACCAGGGATGAGAGGAGTATTTATAGGCCTTAAGTGGATTCAAATTTGGAGCCTAAAAATGTCTCATCTTGGGTCCTCCAGGTATTGGCGGTACCACCGCCTGCAGCACTGACACTAACACTAACACTAACACTGAGCGGTACCACTGCCCAGTCTAGCGATACCATTGCCTAACACCCTACCACTAGGCGGTACCACCGCTTGACAATATCTTGGAGACTGTGTCTGGGCAGTACCATCGTCTGACAGTCTCGAAGATTGTGCCATGATGGTGCCACATGTTGGGTCACTATTTAGACCTTTCACTTGGCCCAACACAGCCCGAACTTGGGCCCAATTGGCCCCTAATTGAGTTGGCCCAATTCCAACACAATTATATGCTAAGTATAAATTTTAAGGCATATACTAAGCTAAATAAGTCCAATAATTCTAGGTTTCTTCTAGCGAGCTTCCGATGATCTTCCAGCGAACTTCTGACGATCGCTCAGTAATGTTCCAATGGACTCCTGGCAAGCTCTTGGACTTCATGATGATCATCTTGGCGAGTTCTGATGAGCTTCTTTGGCAAGCTCCTAGACTTCTTTGTCAATTCTAGCAGAACTTCCAATGAACTTCCGGACTTCCGACGAACTCTCGAACTCCCAACGAAATCTCATTTTTGACTCTAGGACTTCATTATGCTTTATGCCTTGATCGCTATTATAATTAATCCTACACACTTAAAACCCACTTCGATCTAGATAATTATTACAAAGCTTGAATCAAGTGTTGTTCAGCATGTCATTGGTTTATCGACGCTTCGTTCGATTCTTCAGTGCATCGTCCTCTCTTACAGCCTATTGCCCAATCGATTAGTTGACCTATACAACTCCGATTTCCTTGGCACAATTTCCGATCTTCTTGGCCCGATGCCCGAACCCATGGCCTGAAGCATTTTGCCGATACGTCGACCGATCCTTTGGCTCAACATCCAATCTTCTGATATGTTTTTTTCTGACCCAACATGATTCTTCCTGCTTTAATTATCTCTCCCTGATCGAAGCTTCATGCATCACTTAAAACGCAGATCAAATCATAAACACTATCAATTGGTTTCGTCATCAAAATTCGAGATTCAATAATCTCCCCCTTTTTTTATGATGACAACCAATTGATGATGGAGTTAACCTTAACTCCCCCTATCAATATGCCATATTGATAAAACCCTTGAATTCAAGTCAAAGAAAATTTAATCAAGAATATTTGCAATATGTCATCATAAACTCATGCATAATCAAATTTACAATACATCATTCGATGCATGATCATTATCATAACTTCTCCCCCTTTGTCATCAATAGAAAGGAGAAGTACATTTAGCAAGTTTCAAATCATTGTATTATAAATATAATCTCAAGTTTTATCATCATGCAAGCTAGCAATAATTTTAAGTTTTGCAAGTTTGTAAATTATGCTAGATGTGCAAGTTAACATGTTTTGCTTCTTAAGATAGGTAAGATAACATTTTTGCTTCTCTTGAGATTGCAAGCTAGCAATTCTTGGTGATGTTCAAGATAGCAAGTTCTACATCATGCAAGCTAGTGAATTTTATAACATTTTAGAACATACAAGCTAGCAATTTTGAGATGTTCAAGAAAGCAACTTTTGCTTCTTGAAATATGCAAGTTAGCAATCTTTGCTTCTTTTTATGATATGCAAACTAGCAACTTTTTGCTTCTTCTTAAAGCATGCAAGCTAGCTAGCAAGCTAGCAAAATTTTCTCCTCCTATGTCATTGTCAAATAGAAGGGAAGAATATAATATTATAATTCTTTTTTTTTTAGTAAATAACAAAAAGAAATGTGAGAGTTCGAAAACAAGATCTTGATTCATAGAAAAATCTCATGTATCAAATATCGAGAAATCAATATCATGATTTGGATAAAGAAAATAAATCTTAACACATAAAGTGTTCTTGTAAGAAATGTCAAGTCATCATTATTATCACGTTGGGCATGATACTACATCAATAAATTAATATTACTTGGGTATGCATGATACCAAAACATGGTTTCAAGTCTTCAGTATATAACATGCATAATTTCAAACCATTACTTTTCATCCTTGCTTCATGCATAATACCAAAAATAAATCAATCATCACTATGAGCATATCATACATGATACTAAGACATTAAAATTTTTAAACATTTATCAACATTTTGATCATGATACCAAACATTCATCATTTAAAGTATTCATGATACCAAACATTAAATCAATATTTTTAAGCATTTAT